>JAOPUL010003537.1:5849161-5865956 GCA_027564515.1 Octopus rubescens | reverse complement strand
CCCAGCTTGCCAGTTTCCAGTCAAACCGTCTAACCCATGCCTGCATGGAAAAACAGACGTTAAATGATAATGATGATGATGATGATATATATACAATTCAAAAGAGTTTTCACTTCACCCTTACGGCACATGTTAGTCAGATTCTTTACCACTACAGATGCAGTAACAATTGATTATATCAATATCAAAGATGAGCTTGTAATACTGGCAATAGATGATGTAGACGCAAACTCAGCTGCTGGCCCTGATGGATTCCCAGCAATCATTCCCAGGTCATGCAAACGAGCCCTTGCAAAATCACTACAACTTCTTTTACAGAACTTCCTTGCAAGTGGTAAGCTCCCAGGCAAACTGAATAATATGCAGATGTTAAAGACTATAGGCCAATCTCTCTGACCTCACACATCAGCAATGTCATGGAACAAATAATCCAAAGGAAATTAATTGCATTCCTTGAAGAGAATGACTTGTTGACTGACACCCAGGACAGCTTTCGACAAGTAGAAGCTGCCTGACACAGTTCTTGCAGCACTACGACTGGGTGTTAAAGCAGCTACTCAACAACTCAAATTTGGACGTGAAATATCTCGACTTTGCAAAAGCTTTTGTTAAAGTTGACCATGGTATGATATGTCACAAACTGCGTGACCTTGGTATAGTCGGAAATCTTCGAGAATGGCTACATGACTTTCTAAAAGATAGAAATCAGGTAGTGGTGGTCAATGGAGCCACCTCCAAGGAAACACAAATAATGAGTGGTGTCCCATAGGGCACTATCTTGGGGCCACTGTTATTCATAGTAGCCTTCTCAGACATGCCCTCAGCTGCTCAGATAGCTACCTTTGCTAGCTATGCAGATGATACAAAAGTCTCTCAGAGGATAAAGAACCTTGCAGATGTTGCACATCTGCAACAGGAGTAGGACGTAATATACAGGTGGGCTGACGAAAATAACATGCAGTTTAATGCTGGAAAATTCCAAATGCTGTGCTACCAACACATGAAGCTGAATGAAAAGTTGACAGGATACACTCTCTCAAAAGGGATTGTAATCTCTGAATCAAAATCAGTGTGTGACCTGGGCATCAACATGAGTAATGATGCTTCTTTCCAGGTGCATATTACTAAGTTGATTTCTCTTGTATCCAGCTTTTCTCACAACTCATTTGTGCTCTGTTGACCATGTATATACACTAAAATTACACATCTAGCAAAACCTGCGTGCCTCTCATTTCTCTCCAGCTTTTGTGCGTTTTCTGCAGTCAGTACCCATTTTTTGGTTACCATACAACATTACGCGTCATTATGCAGCCTGCCCTTCTCTCAGAGTGAAAATTCTTTTATTGGCAACAGAGTTAAAAGTGTCTTAAACTCTTTCATCTCTTTATTACTCTGGGTACTATACTTTCCAAGCAGTCACTTCCACTGGTAATTAGATCACCTAGATAACAGATATTATCAGTTATTTTATGGAGTTTTTAGAGCATTTGTAACAATGGATATTCTTATCAGTCTGCTACATTTAGAGTCTTCCTTCTCTGTTAGCATGTCTAAGATTCCACTACATCTCTTATTCACCCATAGTTTACACTGGGTGTGCTGTATAGAATTCCTGTATTCTCCCTTCTTTCATATTGAGTATGGCCACTTCTCAGATAGCAGTAAAATCCAATCTTCTTTCCTGCAAGCCAAAATATTTGCCTTTTATAGTTTTTTTTTTATACTTTGAGGCCTAAGATTATAGGTTTTGCTTCCATGTTTGGAATTTATTCTAAATCTTCAACAGGTTCTGCTATGAGAATTAGGTTCTCTCTCCCACTCACCCATCCAGACACACACACACGCACTCTTTCTCTCTTTTATATGTGTGTGTGTGTGTGTATATATATATGTATGTATATATATATAGTAAATTATTTAATTGGCACACAGTTAAATTTGCTTTTTCAACAAGAAATTTGGCTCAAATTATTTCAGCATATAACTTTAGGAAAATTATGGAATTTGCTAATATAGGCCTAGTAAACTCAACTAATAATACTAATGTTAATAGTAGAAAAAATTATAACAGTAATATGATTAATAATAATAATAGCTATCAGGGTGATGTGGCATATGATAATAATGATAATAGCAAGGTTGTCTGTTATGCTTGTAATGATAACGGTAATAATGAATACAATAAGGAATTAATAGAAGCTAGTACCAGGGAAGTAACTGGACCTATACTCAACACCTATGAAGCAAGTCGTCTGCACAGCACACCTATTATATCATATAGTAATACAGATAATATTCTTGGCATAACAGTTCTCAAAATATAGGAAATAGTATTCTTACCAATAATAAGTATAACATTGCTGACACAAAAATCTTTGCAATTATAAAAGCTACCTCCAGTGCCCACTTGGGAACCAGTGCCTGAGAAAAAATTTAGTCTATAAATGTATGGTACCACTGACAATAATACATGTTGTTACATAGGTTCCTGCACTACAGACTTCAAAATAGAGTTGCATAATCATCTC
This sequence comes from Octopus rubescens, assembly GCA_027564515.1. NCBI lineage: Eukaryota > Metazoa > Mollusca > Cephalopoda > Octopoda > Octopodidae > Octopus > Octopus rubescens. The sequence continues at coordinate 5,863,428 of JAOPUL010003537.1, read as the reverse complement.
TCATCATTCAAATAGAGAGGAAAAAAATAAACTACCTCTTTAAGTAAATTTATTTGGCTTTTGAAAGATATACTAAATATGACATTAAATGGTCAATTATAGGTAGTGTTTTTCCCTATACAAGTGGTAATCTTAAATGTGATCTCTGCCTTGAAGAAATATTCCATATCATTACTTCCAAATATAATTTATTAAACCTTGGAAATGTTTTAGCGATAAAATGTTTGCATTTATATAGAAAAACTTTTAAATATTTTCCTAATAAATAATTTTAAGTATAATTCACAAGAGGGAGACTTATGTAACCCAGGTCTAGTATTATCCATATAAATTTTAAATAGTTTTAACCAGATAGAACTGGTTTCTCTATTCTATTATTGAGGTGGTTTCATGATGTTTGTTTTTACTACTAATCCTCATGACAATTCATTTAGATTTTTTTTTCAGTGTTTAATTCAATTATTAATATTATTATTACGTGTATATCTTGTTACCCCTGAGCAGTAATATTTGGTTTTCTTTTTCAAATCCTTATTGTATGTCTAACTTATAAATATCCTGTCCATTTATATTATATTTAGCATCAGTGATCAGTGAGTTTAAATGTTCTGACCTAAATACGTTGCTCCTACTATAAATGAAATTATATTTATCTATTCTTTTTAATGTTCACTAAGGTCAGTTTCAGTTTAAATAGAGCTAGAACTCTTGGCATATTGTATTTCATCACTACCACCACAGTCCTATCGCCTTCTTTTTTTATCTTCTTCCCTCACCATGTACGATATTTTAGTTCACTTCGGCTTCCCTAAGGGGAACACCTTGAGAAAATTATGTACTAGCGTTTATCTTTAGATCGGCATTGTACTATAATTGATTTAATATGAATTGATTAGTTGCACAGAACCATCACATCTAAGGATGTTAAGAGGCTTACATAACAACATGTTGGCATCTTATGTGTTGGAAAATATTAAAGATGCTGGCATGGGATGGATGGTTTGACAGATTCCAGTGAGCCACAGGACTGCATTGTGCTCCATGTCAGCTTCAACATGGTTTTTACAGCTGGATGCCTTTCCTAACACTGATCACTTTACAGTGTGTACCGGGTGCTTTATTCGTGCTACCAGCATGAGTGGGGAGTGGGGTGCCAAGTAACTTGCAAGGCAGGAAAGGACAAGAAAAGGGAAAGGCCCCCTTGACTAAGTGGTATTTGAAAGCGAGGGAGAGGTGATTTTTATGTAGGGACAAGCATTTATATAAGGGTGGAGAAAAGTAAGATGGTAATGATGTGGTACCAGAGCAAAACCCTCAAGATACAAGAAATGATGCTGGCAGCAGATCAGGAGGGTGGCAGTTTATATGAGTGAGAGAGGAGAGTACAAAATGTAGTGATTGAAGAACAGGAGTGGTGATGTGGGTTGAAGAGAAATATCAATATGGACTTGGGGTAAGATGAGAGAGATAATGGCTCAATGATGAAAGTTCAGGGAATAGAGAAGAGGTACATAGGAGTAGCTATAGTGAGTGTGCATGGTGGCAGACATGAGAGGGTGCTGGGAATGATAGCTGATATGCAAGGTGTTAAAATGAAGCATGGAAGAAGGAGGGAGGGAGGAGGAAGAAACAATAATGCAAATGAGGGATGGAAGTGGCTGGAGGTGGAGTAATGTGTCAAGGAAGGATGGTTGTTGGGAAGAAGGATTGGGTAGAGAGAAGAGATGTGGGAAATGCTTAAACTCTGTATATTGTTATATCTTTTGCATAATGTTATCAGCCAATTAGTGTTATCTACGACAAAACTCTATCCCACAGTGATCACAATAACACAGCTTTTGCTGCATACACATACACACACACACATTGAAAACCATATATATATATATATATATGATATTATTTTACAAAATACTGTCATTGTTTATTAAATGCCAAACATTTTATTTACTTATTTCTAGCCCTCCCTCCACCAGGAGATTTCATAGCTTTAGGTAAACAGAGCAAGTCTTCATCTGAAACCGAGCTCAGGGTATGTTCCAGCAGTGCTGGAAAGAAATCAAGCTTGTCAAGTGCAGACCGAAAGCGTGAACCTAGTGCACCAGTGCCAGTTAGCTTGGCTAAAAAACCAAAACTCCTTGGTGCTACTTTCACACCTCTTGGACGTCCTTCAGATTTGGATAAAAAAAGTTCTTCCATTGTTCAAGTGCCATTATATGAAGAATCTGCCATTGAAGGTCAGTACCTTTTTGATTTTTTTTTCCCACTTTCTGTTTTATTGTTGTTGGTTAATTTTCAGGTCAGCTGTGACTGTACAGGCCAACCTATGACTACATTATCTAATGTGGTCCTCAAGATAGTATGATGTTGTATGAGGGTGATTTTGGTTGCTGTTTCTCACAAGTTGAGTGACTTTGTAGTAGCTCCTTGTTAGCACAAGCATGAGCATATCATTAAGAAATTAGTTTGGCAATCATGTCGTTCCATGTTTGATCGTCTTGAGTGGCATCTTGAGCATGTGTCAGCCGGTGGCATTACGGAATTGATACAGCACCAGAGAAAATATCTTGTGATATTTGGAATGTTCATTATATTCTGAGATAAAGTTGTGGCATGGTTTTTGTTTGAGCTATATGGCCAATTCCTACTATTAAGAACTCAATTGTGAAGTAGAAGAGAATGATTGGCAAACAAACATAGCGTTGAGAGGATTCTTTAGTCTTGCCAAGGACATGATAACATCTCTAGTGCTAATATCACAATAAAATGCTCCCTGTACACTCTGTAAAAGTTGTTGAGGTTAGCAAAAGTATCCAGTCATAAAAACCATATAGTAAATTGGAACAGGCATGTGTGCCATCAGCCTCTGACTTGTCTAAGACAGCAGTAATTCAGAATAAGAACTGACTTGGATCATGACAACCCATCAATCCTTGAGCAGCATGAAAAATAGACATGACATGATGATGATACTGAAAGACAGCTTCTTATGGATGGGGCAGGGTATATGTAGATTCATTAGTTATGTGGTTAATGTAGGATTCACAACTCTTCGGGCAAGAAGAGTTCTTCATATTCTAGCAGGTATTCTTGAGTAGTTCATCAAAGGTATGTTCTTTATGTATTCATGGCTTGACTGAAAACAGTAGTGGTTCATAGTTATTTATTTTCATAGCTTACAGCGGTGAATTATAATTTTCTAGTTAAACTCTTGATAGTTAGGTTCTTGTCATACCTAGTCAAAGGTTTCCAACTGTCATTGTCCTGCTTTATTTTCCTCATTTTTTTTTGTCAGACATATTTAGAACCTCATTATCTAATGTGTATTCCTTTTTTTAAACAACAGGGCATAGTTTAAAGGAGATTTGACTGCTATTCTGGCAGATCAAATAGAAACATAGAGACCCCCTCATTAGCTTATTGATAATTAAGTTGATTGGATCAGTAAGAATTAATCCGTTAACATTCAGATTACTTTATCAAATGTTATGCTTATTCATTCATTCACATTGTTTTGAATTAATCATGTATTATCTTGTAGCTTCAAGATTTCGAATGATGTGACTTTTACTTTTAGAATGACATTGTAAGGTTGGTGTGAGAGGCCAGATGTGGCTGGTTTGAACTTAAAACAGATAGAATATTTGGGCTGGATATGGCCGGTTTAAATGCTAAAGGGTTAAATGAGTTTTCCAGAAACACATGGCTACTCTTGTGTGATTAGCTGTGAACTGTTAGTCTTTGACCCATAAGATGATATCATTAGTAACTCAGTGACATGTATCTGTCCTGTTGTCTATTAATTGTTGTCATTTATCAAGATTTGGTTGTTTTGAGACAGTTGACATTTCTTACTTATTTAATACTCTCTCCATATTTATAACAAAATTTAAATAACAAAACTTTATTTTAAAAAGCTATATTTTATATTGCATTTTGTGAACCGTAGCATTGTTGGTTACAGGTTTCCAATGGACCAACCACTGACTCATTATGTTTCTGATGGTATGAGTGACAAATATATCTGCAATTCTGGCATAATAAATTCCACAAGTTATTTTTATTTGAAAGCATTGATTTATCATTTTCTTTTTCTAACTGATGTTTACATCATTTGCCTTCTATACATCGGTGAAAGATATACATAGGCATATAGTTCATGATTCTTTGGAAATATTGGCTGGAAGTAGAAGTTACATCCTATCCAGATACAGGTTTTAGATCACTCTTAGTAACTGCTGTCCCTTTCATTCCACTGGTCCACCATGATTGAATCTTAGCTCACTTTGAATTCAAGGTCATTAAAAGTAGTGATTCTACAACAGATTAGTGACTGTAATGTTGAACCAATTGTTGTAACTAATGAGTTTGGGTAAATTAGAGATTAATTGTAACAATGCAGCAAAACAGTAAAGTGGTGCCACAAGAACCAGCACAATGAGAAATCAACTATTATAGTAGGCCACAGTATTATGGACATAAAACTAATGATAATGATTGCTGTTTAACCTTAGTGTAATCTTCATTGGGTAAACATTAAAATAAAAGCATTCAGCCATGTTCTTCCTTTTAAAGGGTAGCAAGGAAGGATACATTATCCAATACTTCTTTGTTTAAGATAGTAAGGTTTGTTTTGAGGGAGATTTAGCTGCTATTTCTAGTATGTTGAGTGACTATATAGAGGCTCCCGTATGGTGATGCTAGCTGTGAGCTGAAAAATATGTTGAAAATGATGAAGACGTTGATGATGGTGGTTATGACCAACATTTTGATCTAATATTTTTTTTAACATTCATCTTTGGTTTCAGTGGATGCTGCTGATTTCCTCACTGAAGTTCAAGATGCTTTTGACAGTGATACGGAAAGGGTGGATGGACTACTTTGTGGTGCAGTTAAATCTCTCCGTGCTAACCGATCCAAACCAGATCCATGTCTCTATCTCAGCTTACTATACCTGGTCAGAGCAAAACCAAGTATCTTTCTCAGTGAACTTGTGACAGAGGTGAGTTAACATTAAGAGGCACACTTGGAGTGTTTTGTTTGTTTATTTTTTTGTGAGAAAAGTAAAAAAGGTTACTTTTCTTTTATCTATTGAGATTTAAGACAGCTGATTGGCAGAGTCGTTAGAACATTGGCTGCAATGTCACACAGTATTTGCTACAACTCTGTGATCTCTATGTTCAAATCTTGTAGAGGTTGACTTTGGCTTTCATTCGTTTAGGATTGATGAAAACTGTACCAACCCAGGACAGTGGATTGATGAAACTGTTAGGGCATCAGACTCCTGCAATATCTGTTCTGGCTCTTTGTGTCCTGAGAGTAATGCTTGGTGCCAAGTTGTATTGTTCTTGAAATGGTGGCCTTTCCCTTGGACAACATTGATGGTATGAAGAGAGAAGACTTGCATGCATAGATAACTATCAATCTTTCATAAGAAAAGAAAACCTTGCCAAGGCCTGCACATACAGATGCAGATACATGTTGAACTCTGACCAACAGAGACCTCATTGAGATTCAGACCCTGTTTTACAGGATTCTGTAAACACTTCCCTTCCCAGTTCTGCTGCTCTCTGAAATATCCTCATTCTTAGCACACATTGTCAGTGTTGTTTAGGCCCAAGTAAAGCCTAACTGAGCAGAACTTTTATCAAAAGCATTCCAGCTGTAGCCATACTGTCTTTTTGTATATTTAGGATTACATCATTTAATGTTTCCTTTAAAAAAAAAAATAGTTTGTGATTTGAATGTTATTTGTAGCAGGTCAAGCAACCACTTAGTGACAGCAGGAGATTTGACTGCTATTTCTAGCAAGTTGAACAAATACTTAGAAACATTAGTATATGATTTGATGGAGATTTGACAGCTCAAGTTTTTCTTTAGAGACAACAATCTGCACGAGTTGAAGGTGAATACATCACATTGACTTTACTAGTTTAGGATGAACTAAAAAAGTACCCTATTATATTTGTTGAGGACTAGCATTTGATGTAGGGGTATGTTAAATCCAGCAAAGCCCCATTCACAATAATGTTTGACGTGCAGAGCTATTTGTATCATCTCTGCCACAGGTGGAACTATTTTGTACAACAGGTGTCTCCAGTTCAAAGCTGTTGTTGAATGATAGAATTTAGTTGAATGTCATCTGTATTTTTTTCTTCAGTTTTCAAAACCAAATGGAAAACAAAAACAAAGAAAATAAATTACATGTTCATATTTGTATTTATTTATTTCTTCAGGCTTTCTGCAGTTTGTTAAAGCGTGATGTGTCTATCAATTTCAAAGCAAAGGGCAATCCATTAGTTTCAGTTCTAGCATGTAATATTTTGATGGCAGCTTACAGCGAAGATGACAACTGGCCAGATGATTTTGTCAAGGTAAAGTGAACCCTGCATTTCTACTTTTTTTAAAACTTTCTGGGTGATAAAGTAACTTATGGAAGTGGTAGGGTCAGATCTTATAGGATGTTGGACCATACAGATGAGGTTATACAAGATTGAGAGGGAAGGGAGTTATTGTTGCTTAGCCCTTTGGTTACTCTCCAATCAAATGGACTTATGCTCAAAATCTGTTCCAGCCAATCACCTCACTTTTTTCAGCTATAGTATATATACCTTGAACTATGTTACCCCAGTGTTTTTTTGTTTTTTTAAAAAAGATGTTAGGGTGTAATTTTTGGAGGAGATTTAGCTGCTATTTCTAGCATGTCAAGGCTCCCTTGTTGGTAGCTCAGTCGAGAGGGGTGACAATATGCTGTATTGCGCACTTACCTATCCATCACAGCATGCAAAAACAGAGTTGGCAGAATTGGTAGAGAGCTTCTGAGAAGATATCTTGCAGAATTTAGTAATCATCATCCTCCTTTAAGGTCCGTTTTCCACGCTGGCATGGGTTGGATGGTAATGTCTCTTTATATTGTGAATTTCAATCAGACTCGGGTCAACTTTGCTTTTCTTCTCTCTGATGGTTTATAAAATATTGACAAAGCACTGGTGTCGATATAATCAACTAAAATGGCTTGAAACAACTGCAAGCTGCAGTTCATTAACTAAGATCAATAAAAAGATAATGGTGATGATGCAGTTGGGTGAGATGGTGCAGTGTTGACCTCCCACAACATTGATGATACAGTTTGGTGAGTTGAAGTGCCAGCTTCCAGGCTAATAATGGGAGCTGGGTAAGTTGAAGTGATGAGCACACACATAATGATAATGATATGGCTTGATGAGTTGATGATATGCTAGCCTCTGACCAATAATGAGGAGGATACAGCTGATTATATTGATGATGTGTCAACTTTCCAGCTAAAGACTCAACGGTTTCATATTGTAGCAGATTTTTCACTTCACTATGTCCAGGCAAATACACCAAATTATTGTTGACCAGGACATTTGGCTGAAAATAGGTGACATAAGGTCAGCTGCATTTCACTTCTGTTTTATTGAGCTTTAGTGATGAGTCTATAGTCTCACTATGTCAATTGTTCAATCAGTTATTGTTGTTGCTGAGTCCTAACCATGCAGACCTAAGATCATAGACACTCGAGCTATGGTCATCTCGTCTTTTCATGTCTAGGACTTTGTTGCCCAATGTGTCCTTCCTTTTTTAAGATGTTAGGGTGTGATTTGAGGAATATTTGATTGCTATTTCTAGCTTGTCAAAGGGCCAGATAGAGGTTATCATGTGCATAGCTAGTTTCAAATATGAAAGCCTTTGGTCTCTGAAAATCTAAAGCAAGCTGAATATTGGAGACAATTATATTCTTCATCATCATATAACATCCATTTTTTTCCATGCTTTGTTTCTCTCTATAAAAAAAAAAATAGTGATTTATCTATACCAGCTGAGGCATTTCAAATGTTCTAAATGCTCAGCCACAAAATGTTTGCAGTAAAATTGCAGTTCTATAAGCTGGTTGTTGAAACTCTTATCCATATAGTTATTTCATATCTCCAAAATCATTTGTAATAACTACAACTACACTCTGTAAAATGGTTGGCCTTATGAAGGGCATCCAGCTCTAGAAACCATACCAAAGCAGACATTTGAGCATGACATTGTCCTCTGATCTGTCAACTCTTGTCAAATTGTGTAACCCATCCCGGCATGGAAGACAGATATTAGAAGATGATGATAGTGAGAAATGACACTTGAAACAGACATATTTTAGTCTATTTTGTGTATTTACAATACTCCAGTAATAACTTCCTTTAAGAAATATGGACTTGCAAAATATGTACTGCCTTTTGAATGCTAGGTCCTAACATGTTGCTCAGGTTAACACATCTACCTGGACCTACAGTGGCTTTTGTGAATTTTACTATACTACAAGCATTCATATCAGCCCTCAGCTTCTCTTCTCGCCCATTATTATCCTTGCAGATATTTAAGCTGGGTATCAGCTACATCAATCATAGCAGTCTGGGAATGAAACCTACAAAAGTCATGGACATTGTCTCATCTCCTCCTGGCTAACATATCTTTAAAAACTCTTAACTAAACACTTTTTGATGGCGTGTAACTTTGTGGTTAATATTTGGTTCATTGGTTGCAGTTTCAATTCCTGGACTGAGCATCATACAACATACTTGATCAAAATACTTCATTACACTTTGCTCCAGTTTACTCAGCTGAGAATTAATACTGGCAATAGCTGAGGTTAACCTTACAATGGACTTATATCTCAGCAACTATCCAACACTAATTTTTGCTAAAGAAAGGCTGTTATGTTAGCTCAAGTTGCTCCTTTGGCTTTGATTAATTGATTAAGGGTGATACATATATGGCACATGCTGACTATTGTGTCATGTACATATACATGGCTGCTCATCTTGCTAGAAATAGCTGCCAAATCTCCCTTAACTCATGTCCCACCATTTCTTTTTCAAAGAATGGATATACCAGATAATGTGATCCTAGATTATAGTGAGTTTGAAAAAAAGGAAGTGATGGACTTGGCTGGTCATAAATTCTGTTCTGATAGGCCTTATTTCGACTTAACTAACAATATACACAATATGGTCTAATGTACCACATTTACATACATATAGCACATTAATCATATTGAAATCAAGAAATGACTCCTCATGAGACTATACTATTGAAATTGCATTTTATCAAAAACAAAAAAATAAGTTCTTGAAAAAAAAAACTTAGATTCTCAGATTTACCTATTTTTCAACAAATTTGTTTTATATATATATATTTTTTTTTTTTTGTATCTGTTCAGGTTTATGTAGAAGACTCCCTCGGTGAACATAACTGGGTGGACAGAGAAGAGTGCAAGATATTTGTTGATAATATACTCACGGCATTTAACACAAAGACTCCTACAAAGAACAGATTATTGTCAAATATCGAAGGTTCAAAGTCTGGAGAACAGTCCGGAAGTTGTAAGTAACTTTGTAAACAAACAAAAATCAAGTTAACTTTGTAGTAAGAATTAAAAGTAAAAAAATAATAATTTTTTTTTTACTTTATAATTCTCAGGTGTGGCTGCATGGTAAGAAATTTGCTTCTCAAACACATGGTTCTAGGTTCAGTCCCACTGAGTAGCACCTTGGTCAAGTGTCTTCTATTGTACTCCAGACTAACCAAAGCCTTGTGAGTGTATTTGAGAGACAGAAACCGAAAGAACCCTGTCATATATATATATATATGTGTGTGTGTGTGTTTTGTTTGCTGCACCATGTTCCAGTCTGATTTGGTTTGGTTTCTATGGTTGGATGCCCTTCCTAACGCCAACCACATTACCGTCTGTGCTGGGTGCTTTTAACGTGCCACCGGCACTGGACTCTAGACACTAGTGCTTTTACGTGGCATCACACAGGCGCTTCCAGTCATCGACCTTCACCTGTTTCCAAGCAGAGTAATATTTCCTTATGGTTGGACATGTTTTTACAGAGAGAGAGAGAGAGAGAGAGAGACACACACACACACACACACACACACACACACACATGCGCTGCACAGATGTGACTGTGGAAAGAAGTTTGCTTCCTAACTACATGGTCTCAAATTCAGTCCCACTGTGTAGCACCTTGGGCAAGTGTCTTCTACAATATCCCTAGTCCTTGTGAGTTAATTTGGTAGATTGAAAATGAAAGGAGCCTGGTATGTAAGTAAGTGTTTATATGTTTGTGTTTCCTTCTCGTGACATTGTGTAATGTTGTAAATGAATGTCATTCATTTTCAATATTCTGCAAAAACATGTCTGGCCATGAGAAAATATTACCTTGCTTGGAAACAGGTGAGGGTTGGTAGAAAATCTACCTAAATAAACTCTGTCTGACCCATGCAAGCATGGAAAAGTGGACATTATAATGATGATGATGATGATGATGATGATGATGATGATGATGATGATGATGATGTGTGTGTGTGTGTGTGTGTTACTGTCTCATTTTGACATGAGCAGTATCCTTCATTATCAATCTTCCATGAAAACATGTCTGGTCATGGAGAAATATTACTTTACTTGGAAACAAGTGAGGGTTGACGGTAGGAAGTGCATCTTGTTATTAAAACAAATTCTGTCCAGCCCATGGAAGCATAGAAAAGTGGACATTAAAAGAGGATGATAATGATGCAATGGACTTCTTTCAGTGCCCACAGTCCTTCCTCAGGGCCTCTGAATCTGGTTGGGGAGAGAAAGGTATCTTCAAATGCTTGCACCCAAAGACCAGATGGTGGTGTTAAACTGAGTGACAGATTAAGTCTATCATCTGATAATGAATGAAGATCAAACAGATCAATACGTAGTGTCAATATAAATATTGAAGTATTTCTCCTTCGTAAAAGTGAGGTTAATTAGTTCTTTAGTTTATTTTAACCATCAGGTTTAAGGCCATACTAGAGCACTGTTTATATCAGTGATGGTCCCACAAAATTGTAATCTTGTTCTTACCTCAGACAAAGCATTGTTTTTTAAGGTTTCATAATTTTTCCCTTAATTCTGTCTTTTATTTTATGTAATTTTGTATTTCTTGATTTTGAAAGTAAAATAATGCAGAATAAATCTGATGCAACTTTCCATCAGAAACAACAGCACAACACCTTAAATTATCATAAAACAAATGTAAACCAATTATTAATTAATCTGTTTATATATTTTTTTCCCCTCCTCAGCAAGTCCATCATTGAGTGTGTGTGAAGAAGAAGACAAAAGTATTGATAGTGACAGCTTCAAATCTGGCTTCTGGGATGCTGATAACTCTCCGATAACTCCCAGGTGAGAAATGTGATTGGTTTCGACTTATAGTAAGACATTAAACTTTGAGCTTTGAATGTATGTGTGTGTAGGTAACTTTGACCTTGTTGTGGTAGTATTTGTGTGTTTATCTTGAACTTTAACCTTATTCAGGTATTCATATGTGTGGTCTTCATCTTGATCTTTGACCTTGTTAAGGTATTCATTTGTGTGCATCTTATCTTGAACCTGGACTCTACTGTGAAGGTTGCATCTCCATTAGGGTTGTTAGTGAAGTGTGAGTGCAAGACATCTCAGATATTTTTAAAAAGTACTTATATTTCTCCATTTTGTGTATTCTTTTCATTAAATGGCAAATTATTTGTCACATACTCAGGAGTAGCACAGATGAAGATATTCTTACAGATATTTTCAAAGTTTGCAAATTTGATTGTTTATATGCCAGGACAGAATGTGAGTATTTTGTTTGGAGAGAAATTTTTTCTTTTTCTGTCGGATGAAAGGCTTTGCTTAAAACTCTTGTCTACCGATGACATACAAACATGTTCAAATTTGCAAACTTTACTAAGCTTTTTGTTGATGCAGAACGTGCTTAGCTACCTTGGGATATGGATTTTACTTTCAATTTACCAACTTTCACTTTGCTTTCTACCTTAGATACGTCTACCAGCAAGAGATGATTGAATCAGATGTCCTTGAAATTGTGAGAGAGCAACTGAACAAACGTCAACCAATGGACGGTTCAACACGTAACTTAATCCGGCTGATGACAGTCACTTGTGGTTCTGGGGAGATCCGTCTTACTGCAGCACAACGTCTAGAAATGTGGCTACAAAATCCAAAGGTTGGTAGTCCCCAGTTTGAGGATAACTTGCTATTAGAACTACATAACTAGGGTTCATAGCCTAGTAAGGGTGTGTGGTGGTCTAATGGTTAGTATGTTGTTCCCCCACCCCACCCCCAGTCACAAGGTCATGGGTTCAATTCCCAAGTGGAGCAGTGCATTGTGAAGAAGGCCCTTCAATTCTTGTTGCTCTGGTTCACTCAGCTAAGCACCAATATCAACTGAGGTTAACGTGGTGACGGACAGGTATCTCATTCAGAAAGGAGTCTTGAACTTTCACTCATTTAAATGCTTTAGAAAAGAATAAACTCCAGTCTAATAAGGCTGTTGGCTTGAGACACACTTTATCTCTGTTGCAAACATACAGACCAGGATTCCAATTTGAGAATAACTCACTATGTTGATGGTTTGCTCCCTACTGCAACAATCAACCTATAAACCATGGTTTCTACCTCCATTTTCCTTCTCATTAGTCTTGAAGGATCTGCAACAGGAACATGGCTGTTGACCTTCTGACTAAGCCATGAAAATAAAGTTGCCAACACTATTGAGTGCTTTATTTAAAATTGTTAAATGTTTTCTAATAAAATCTGCCACCTATTCCTTGGGGCCCTTTTGATGATCCCATTCTGTTGCAAACAATTGGCTTGAGTCTGCAGTTTGAGGATCCCTTTCTCCTTCCCACTGCTCTTGGAGACCTTGTTAAGGGCCATGGGTACGATTCTTCCTCTTGACTATGTGATAAAAAAAAGTCTAGATCATCTGAGTTCTCCTTTTTCTTGTAAGGCTAATCAAAACTTAACTCTTCCACAAACATAATGTGCTAGTTAGTTGGTTGATTTCTTTTTCTGAAAACCTTAGCTTATCCAGTTTGTCACTTAGGCATTTACTCAAAAACCCAAGTGCACCAATTATTATTGGTATAAATGTGAATTTATATTCTGGATATAGTTATCCTCTTTCTCTTTAGGACAGGGGACTTCTATGACAGTACATACTTTTTCTTGTCTCTCCCAAATAACAATATCTGGCCTGTTATGCTTACATTTGACAGATGGTTTGATGGGAATGTTCCATTAGTATTCCTTGTGTTGATGTTTGTGTACGTATTCAGGTTGTTCTTATAGTTGAAACTGTAGTAGAATTAGAAATGAAATTCCTGGTCTGGAAGCAAAACCTGGAATCATAGGGCCTTAAAGTTAATTTAGCAAAGACCAAAGTTCTAGTTAGCAGGAAGACAGACAGGATTGTAATCCCTTTGGGTAAATGGTGCTGTTTGATGTGTAGAAGAGGTGTTGGTAGAAATTCCATATGCTGTACTCAGTGCAATCTATGGACACATAAGAGGGGCAGTGGAATCGGAGTAAGGTTAACAGAGAAAGGAGGCTTTTTGGTGGAAGCATAGGTGCAATAAACACTCAAAACAAATGGGAAGTAGTTCTGTTACCTAGGTGATGTATTTAGCAGTGGGTGGGTGGGATGCACTGAAATGATAGTTGCTAGAATAAGAACTGGCTGGGAAATGCTCAGGGAACTATTACCTCTGTTAGTATCAAAAGGCCTCTCATAGGGAAAGTCAGATTGTACAATGCTTGTGTTTGAACAGCAGTGTTACATGGTAGTAAAACTTGGGCTGTGAATGCAAAGACTGGAAAGAAATGAAGCTAGCATGCTTCACTGGATGTAAAATGTCAGTGTACATATATGACAAAGTACAAATGTGTTGATAAAAATTGGGTAAAAGAGGTATCTTATGTACTGTGCAGGTGAGATTGTACTGGTATGGTCATGCAGATGGATGAGGACAGATGTATAAAGAAGTGCTGATTGCTAAACATGAAAATGGGTATATTAATCAAAGTATATAGTATAGATCCATTGCAGCTGATCTTACCAATTGGTTTCACACAGTATATTTAATAATCAGATGATTATCCAAGACTGCACTCTTCAGAGTGGCTTGTATGGGGAAAAAATAGCAACAGCTCTCTGTCGCATCTGGTTTGTGGCTACTGTGAAAAAGACAAGACTAAGCTGTGGGAGACAATTAAGAGATGGGATTCCATCAAGAATTTTGACATAACTCTTGATGAAATCCCAAAGGTTTTGCTAAACTTAAAGAGTTTGTAATTGAATTTGTTACTAGGCGCGGCGTGGCTGTGTGGTAAGAAGCTTGCTTCCCAACCACATGGTTCTGGGTTCAATCCCACTGCGTGG
>JAOPUL010003537.1:5816321-5827866 GCA_027564515.1 Octopus rubescens | reverse complement strand
CCAGCTTGCCAGTTTCCAGTCAAACCATCTAACCCATGCCTGCATGGAAAAACAGACGTTAAAGGATGATGATGATCATTATCATTTAACCTTTGGCATACAGGAGAAAAATTCATATCACTAGAAGTTTTCTCCCTTCACTATGCAACACAATATGCCTGCAGCTACAGGGGAGAAACCTCTATGGCGACATAAGGTGCTTAAGCGTGCATGGGTCAGGTGGAATTTGTTGAGACCTGTTTCCATGCAAGGTAATATTTTCCCCAACGGCTAGACAGAAGATTGGAAATGAACAACCTTGCTTGAATGATGCCGATGCTCATTTACTACCATCCTGTAATGTCTAGACAAGGGCATGTGCATGAACACACACACACACACACACACACAAGCAAAGTATAATAAATATTTAATTAAAATTGAGCGGTACTTATGTTGTGAGGGAAAATTAGATTTAATTATGCTAAAAAACTCCTTAGGCAGTCCATTAACATTTAAGCAGAAGGGTGGTGTATACCAAAGGATATTTCTCCTCAAACTCTTCTGTAATCGCAAGGTTTGGGAATTCAGATGCATGGTAGGTATCGGATCTCTGGCTTTCATATCAGGATCCTTTATCACATGTGCTCTGATGGTAGGCTTAAGTGTGTGTGTGTGGGGGGGGGATGCTCTCAGTAATGTATCTATGACAGGATGGAATGTTGGGGTGGGAGTTGCTACTGGTTGCCAGGTAGGTGCTAGAGTTTACTCTAGTGCCTGTGCTAGAGTTAAGAGCATTGTACACAACCTCCATGTGTTTGGATTTAGGATCTAGCTGAGCTAAGTAATTCTTAATCTTAGTGTTAGATAAAATTTTCATTTTCTCAGAAAATCCACTGGCAAGTAGTTCTTGATTATACTAAGTTTGCTGACTGGTCAGATATTCTAATGGAAATACTATTGACAATGCTATTTAGTACTGATCTAAGGTGGCTAGATTTGATATTGATATACTTCAAGTACTCATTTGGTTTGTGGTATGGGGAAAATAAGGGTGAGTTCAGACCCAATGTGGTGTTGAGGAAATTTGCTGTTTTGAGTCTAGTCTCAGATGTGATGGAAAGGTTAAAATTTGCCAGGAACTTATGTAGGGCTTTTTTAGTTCTCCCCAATGCCGATTTAGTCCTGTAATATTAATGAGAGCATCGCTCCAATAGAGACTACCACAAATTGCAGGAAAGTGCAGGCAAGCTGCTGAAGGGGATACAATCTAACTAGATCAGTAACTTGTGCTGAGTCTGAAAATCTTAGTTATATCAAAGAAATCATTATTAGAAGCTTAACACCGTGTCTTATTATTACATGCTATAAGAGTTTTCCTAGCTGCTAGCATAATTTCATTTTCTAAAGGGAAAAGGTTGGCAAGTTTTCTAGCTAGGATAAGAGCTTTATTTAAGAGGATAGGCAAGATGGATGCATAGTAATTATTTATATCAAATTGCAGGAAAGAGATGTACAAATCGGACACTATCCTCACCTGTATTAGACCAAAGAGATGTAAAATATGATTCTCAATTATTTTGGTGTGGTAAGGGCAGCGAAGCCTTTTCTGGCAACACAAAGCGCCAAATGGATGCAAAATACGATTCTCAATTTTAGATAAGTTTGTGTTTGTTTGCCTAAGCTTGTCTTTTCGTCTCTGCTATATTATGTGAGAAATGTGAAAATATGTCCTCAGATGCGAGTTCCCATTCTACCTCGCTGTATGAAAATCCCCCTTCCTATCACCAATACGAAGGAGGTTCGAGCACATGCACACAGGTCACCGCCCTGCGAAGAGGGTCCAGGCACATGCACACAGGCCACTGGGCTATGTATGTATTCTGTATATGTCCGGTTGACTAACAGTTCCTAATCCTTATGTCCAGTCCATCTCCGGTCTATATGTCTAGCCTGTCCCTAGTCTATATGTCCATCTGAGTACCAATTGCCTGTGTGGTGCCAAGTAAAAAGCACTCGTGACGGTGCCACGTAAAAGCACCATCGAGAGTCTGGTGCCAGTGGCACGTTAAAAGCACCCAGCACACTGTAAAGTGGTTGGCGTTAGGAAGAGCATCCAGCTGTAGAAACCAAGCCAAATCAGACTGGAACCTGGTGCATTGGGCTTGTCAGCTCCAGTCAAGACAAATGGTCAGTGTAAGATAGATGAGAAGAAATGAGGTTAAGTTTAGAATAAGAGGGAAGAATCTACCAGTGTACACCTCAACTATTATAGACATCTTCTAAGGAACTTTTACTGATTTCCTGTGATTTATACTCCTTTATGCATTTGAATAACGCCCTAAACACAGACTTACAATACTTTTGAAGGAGTGAACAGCGACCACAAAAACATCACATCAAAATTTTACCTTAGCCTTAGAGCTAACAAAACTAAATCAGCCTCAGTTTCCAGTCAAACCGTCTAACCCATGCCAGCGTGGAAAACAGACGTTAAAATGGTGATGATGAAACACACTCACACTCATCTACATTTACGACACTAGTCACTTATTTCTAAATAGGTGACATAACCATCCACCACTTCTCGCTAAAACTATTACTTGACTGGTACTTATTTTATCACACCCAAGAAGGGTTAAACAAGCAAAGTTGACTGAGGTAGGAGTTGAATTTAGAACAGAAATGAACATAACCCATTTGGTTGTTTTATGATCTACGCTCAAATTATGCCAAGGTCAGCTTTGCCTTTCATCCTTTCTGTATTAAACAAACAAAGTACTGGTCAAGTGCAAGGGTCAGTTTATATCCCTATAATGCATCTTAGTTGGAAATGAAATTTAAATAGAAGGCCTTAGGCAGTTTGCTACATTGGCTATTCACCTATCCAAACTTTCAGTCTATCCAACAGGGTTCTACACAGCTTTCTTAGCCTTTCAGTTATAGCTATGTTCAATTGTAATCATTTGAAAATCTTATCCTTTTTTTTTTTTTTCTTTACTTCTGCAACAGAGGATCTTTACGCAAACCCCCTTCTACCATCATTGAGCAGCTCGTGACTTTGAACCAGAATCTAAAAATTGGTCAGCGGTTGTGCCGAAGTCGTAACCCAGACTTCCTGCTAGATATAATTCAACGTCAGGTAAATAATGTCAGAACTGTGTTTTGACTTCTACGTTATGTTTCCATGTGTCTTTTAAATTTCAAATTGTTTTTACTGAAGTATAATTTTAAATAGACTGGGAACTGGGGGGGGGGGTCCATCTGAGGCTTGCTTGAAAATGTCTTGTATGTAATCTGTCTCTTTCTATATATTTATATATGCATTGATAAGTATTTCATAAAGTATACTTTTGCCCATTTCGATGTAACTTTTGTTTCTGTCTACAGTAAAAAGTGCTCAGTGCACCAGGCAGAGCATAATGGTATATTCCGTTATATGAGCAAAAATAATAACTAGAATAATATATTAAAATAGATATGAGTAAGATGAATCTGTAGTGATTGCCATATTTGTACGGTTTGGCTGTGTCACTCTCACACATTGTCATGTGGCCATAGCAACTACAAACAAGGCATGAAATTTCAGTCACATAGGACAAGCAGTTTTAATATTATTTCCCGCCTTTTTTGTTAATATACTTTTGTGATGAACATGGTATAGAGCACTACCCCAGACAGTTACATGATACAACCAGAAGATTCACTTGATTAAAATTAATATTCCGACTTAGCCATTCAGGTATGCTGAAGGTATACACTTCTGGTGCCCTTTCCCACTTTTACAAACTTATTAACATTCTTTGTAGCTCTTAGGGACAAAGATTGAGAGATAACTAGACATTTCTTCTGGCCTACATATTAATCATTGACATATATTAACTTGGAAAAAGCATTTGACAGGATGTCACATTCAGTAATCTAGTTGTCACTAAGGAAACTAGGTGTTGACAAATAGTTTATAAGGGCTGTACATTGTAATCTATTCTCCCCACTTATTTTCCACCAATTACAACTTTCTGTTTCTCCAGTTATCTCCCTCTCCTCTGAGCTACATCTTAATACTACCATATCTCATCAATTTTGACATCCTCTTATATTTGCTGCTGGAGGCCTCTCCCAACTTTTGTCCCCCTCCCCCCGCACTCACTATAGCCACTCTTGCATACACCCCTGACATTCATCTCTGTCAGTACATGTATTTCTCTCTCTCTCTAACCCTATTTCCTGTTCTATCTACTGATTTATTATACTGCTATCTCCACCCTTCTTGTACTACCACTTGTCACCTCCTCCTTCCTGAGCCACTCCTATTTCTTTCACCTGATATTTACCATTGACCACACCTCCACCCTTTTTTCATTCATTAAGTTCACCCCATCTCCAACCATTTGTCACCCTCAGCTCACACTCTTATTCACCTACTTTCCCATCCTCTGTCCATATTCTCTCTTATACTAACCCTCTTGTACATGAGAGTATGCTGTAACACCTTATCACCACCATCATCTACTTTCCAGCTATTTCCAGCCACACTTATATAATGGGGATAGCCATACATCACCTCTAGAGCAAGACAACTGTACCTCTATCATACTTCAACCTCTCAACACCTGGTGTTAAGTCACTTCCCACTCTACTACAACCCCACTCAGATGAGGGGTCTTTTTCTTTGTTTGTGAGTTACTTGGCAACCTCATTAGTGCCGATGTCACAAAAACAGCATCCTGTACACTCTGTAAAGCAGTGGGCATTAGGAAGGGCATCCAACTTTAGAAACCATGCTTAAGTAGACATACTATGTTTTCATGTTGTTCTTTAATACCTGTTTAATATATTCTGATGCAGGGTACTACACAATCTATGCCATGGCTTGCTGAGTTGGTAGAATCCAATGAAGGATCACTGGATGTACTCCCAGTGCAATGTTTATGTGAGTTTCTGCTTCATGATCCACAAGACTCGATGGAAGATGATGATGCAGATTTTGAAGCTGAGAAACAGAAAAAGCGAGTCAGTATTTGATGTTTATAAGAATATACTTTTATTCTGTTTATATAGGTGCAAGCATGGCTGTATGATTAAGGAATTTGCTTTATGGTTTCAGGTTCAGTGGCACCTTGGCCAACTAAATTTTGTAGATGGAAACTGAAAGAAGTTATATGTATTTTTGTGAGTGGAACAAGGTTGGAAGTCATTGACACTTTTGTTTAGCTTGGAAGCACACTGTCAAGAGATGGTGATCTTGATGTAGAGATATACTATCGAATAGGGAAGGGAAGTGTTGCATGTGGAAAGCTGAAAAAGCGAGTATGGATGGATAGAGGTATTTCCCTGCAGACAAAAATCAGTGTCTATAAAATGTGTGTATTGACTGTACTTCTTTATTCGAGTGAGACGTGGACCACTCACAGGCGTCATATGAAAATGCTGGAGAGATTTCAGCAAAAGTGCATCAGGCATATCTTGGGAGTCAAGTGGGAATGTTTCATACCAGATAGAGGTTTTGTGCATGGCACGATGTAGCTCAATTGAACAACATGTCATCTTGGCTCAAATGAGATGGATTGGACATGCTGTTATAAAGAAAGACAAGCGTCTTTTTTATAGTGAGCTCAGCTCTGGTAAGTGACCACAACATAAGCCAAGGAAAAGCTTCAAAGACTGTGTGAAAGAAAACCCGAAGAGGTTGGATATGAATAAGAGTGATTGGAAAACTGATGCTTTGGATCGGAACAAGTAGAGAGGTGATGTTCGGACTGGTTGCAATCGCTAAGAGAAGATGATTCGGAGCTCTGAGATTAAAAGGGCCTGCTGAAAAGGAATAATTATAACTGAAACCAACAGTTAATATAGGATATGTCTTGTTTGCGATCGTGTTCCGTTGTCAAGAGCAGGATATGTGAATCATATGAAGTCACATGAAAGTTGAAATGCATGTAATAAACCCCGACTGCTTCTTACAACTTGTGTCATATGTGACAAAACTTGTATGACAATACCTGGCCTTAAAAGACATATGCTAGTTCGCAAAAACATTCCCTCAGAATCAGATTCCAAAGGACAACGATGTAGAAGGAATTTGAATATCTGTCATTTATGTTTCAAACCCTGTAAATGAGCAGTTGGTCTTAAAAGTCATGCTGTGTGATGTGTGTGCTTCTGGGACAGCTATCATACGTCAAGATCAGCCATCAGTATACATACATATATACATACATATTTATATACTTATACTCATATATGTATATATTTATATATACATATTTATATCTATATATATGTGTGTATACTTTGTGATACATTTGTATGCGTGTAATGTTTATCCAAACGACCAGTTTTACCTGTTAAATATACTTATGATGTTGTAAATAATTACGTTGCTATAATTTGATGATACCATAATTAGCTGTCGTTTTCGATGTTGTAATTTCATAATTTTATAAATATATGTTGATATTAACAGAATAGATAATAAATATAAATAATCGTAATTACGTCTTTATCACAAGGAAGTAATAAGTAAAATATTCCTTTTCTTCAATTAATAATAATAATTCTATCTAATTTTTGCACAAGTCCAGCAATTTTAAGAGAGGGATAGCCGATTACATTGACCCCCCCAGCACTCGACTGGTACTATTTTACCCACCGTGAGAGGATGAAAAGAAAAATCGACCTTAGCATTTAATAATAATAATAATAATAATAATAATAATAATAATTATTATTATTATTATTATTATTATTATTATTATTTGTTCTTTATTAGCCACAAGGGGTGACATACAGATACATAAAACAACACAATACGATATAACACAATATAATACAAAGGTCATACACGCGACAACAGGTGTTCGACATAAACCCACAGGTCAACAATGCTCGGACACTGGACGAGAGCGTGCAGGACGGTTTCGTCGCCCTGCGTGCATCTGAAAGCCTTCGAGAAAGGACAGTGGTACAAGTACCTGGGGATACAAGAAGCAGATGAAATAAAACACGAAGAAATGAAACAAATTACCAGGAGGGAATATACAAGGAGAGTGAGACCATTTTTACAATCAAAGCTGAATGCAAGGAATGTCATCGAAGCAATAAATACCACAGTAGTACCTGTAATCAGAGTAGGAATTGTAGACTGAACCAAAAACGACATACAGAAGCTTGACAGAAAAACCAGAAAGATGTTGGCAACGTATGGAGCTCATTACCCGAAAGCTGATACCAACCATCTTTAAAGAGAAACCAGGATGGAAGAGGCCTAATTGTTGTGGAAGGGTGTATACAGATGTAAAGATGAAGCATACTCGAATATTTAGAGAACAGCACAGAAAATCTACTAAAGGCAGTGAATAAGGAATAGGAGAAAGAGACAACAATGAAATTCAAAGCGAGCACGCTAGACAGATTGAAGAGAAACCCTTACATGGCCAATTTTGTATAGCCACTGAGGAAGTATGTGGAACAAAAATCTGGGCTTGGTTTTAAAAAAGGGCAAAAGAACCAAGAAACAGAGAGCCTGATTATAGCAGTCCAAGATTAGGCGATAAAAACGAACTTGAGGAAAAATGTATATGGGGAGAATGTGTCAGAAAAATGTAGAGTTTGTGGTACTCGGAAGGAGAGAGTAGCACACATTGTGGCAGATTGTCTCAAGTTGGCACAGAAAGAATATAAGAAACGGAGATATGACCAAGTCGTTAAAGTTCTACACTGGAAACTTTGCCAGAAATGGGGATTTGAAGCTGAAGACACTTGGCATAACCATCGGGTCGAAAGAGTGCGGGAGTCAGAGAAATGCAAGATATTGTTGGACATTCCTATTAAAACCGACAAGAAACTGGAAAGTAATAGACCAGATATTACATTAATAGACAACAAAGAACGAAGCTGCCTACTGATTGACCCAGCATGTACGTTTAATACTAGAATCGTAAAGAAAGAGGAACGGAAAGAAAACAATTACAATCCCCTAAAGTTTGAAATTTCGAGAATTTGGAGAATGAAAACGGTAACGGTTTTGGCTATAATAATAGGTGCATTGAGAACTATAAGCAAACATATAGAGAAATGGTTGAATGAGATTGGAATACAGTGTCCCGTGGGACTCCGACAGAAAGCTTTCTTCTTGGGAACAGGAACGATTATCTGGAGGGTTCTAAGTACTTGAAAGACTATTGAAAGCTTGTGAATACATACGGTTACAGTTAGTAACCTGCTACCCAGAAACTCTTACCAGGAATAACATTAACAAACATATCCTGAGGGAGCTTTGTGGAAATTATGGCCTGGAAAGATCAAAGACGTGGTATGACCAGATTCCAGAGGCAGCTACTGAGAATGAAGATTTCAAAATCATGTATGACCTTCAGATTGAACATCGGAAACCTGACATTATTGTGGTGAACAAAAAAGATATGCCTGATAATTGACATAGCATGTCATGGTCACAACATAATGGAAGAGTAATAAGAAGAAAAAACTGAACAACTATGAAGAATTGAAGTGGAAAAAATATGCAGGTTGTGGGAAGAGAAGAGAGTGGACGTGATTCCTGTAATAATTGGCGCGCTTTGAAGTATCAGCACTCAACTACCAACATGGCTCAAGAAGATTGGTACAAATGTAATGATAGAACACCTACAAAATTTATCACTGCTTCGAACTGCATGAGTTCTCCGCGGGGTTCTTCAAGCATGAGCAGTAACCAAGTGTCACCTGAGTTTGCTGGTTTTGAGCAGCTGACACGTCTCATCATACACAGCAAAATATAGCTGAAAAGTTTCTTGATAAAATGATAAATTTAATAAAATCTAAATATAATTACGCAAAAATCAATTAACAAAAAAAAATAGGTTCAAACAATATTAAATTGATTCCAAGAATTATTTATAGCGCAAACTTGGCTGTACGGCAAGAAATCTACTTTCCAACCATATGGCATCGGGTTTAGTCTCTCTATGAGGCACCTTGGGCGAATGTCTTCCGCTATAGCCCCCGAGCAACCAAACCTTGTGACTGAATTGATTTGAAGGAAACTGACAAAGATCTAGTGTATATATATATATATATATATATAAACAGAACAGGAAAACGGATTCACTCTCAACCGTAAAATTGGTCACTTATTGATTGGAATAATGGTTTAAGCAGATGTGCTTAATGACGTTGTATCTGGGATTTACCTTGAAATACTTATATATATATATGCGTTTCTTTCCACAAATGCTTGACAGCCGATGTTGGGGTTTTTTATGGGCCCATGACTTAACGGTTGGGCAATAGAGACAGATACAATAGTACCAGACTTTTTTTTTAAAAATAAGTCGATTTGTTCGACTAAACGCTTCCTGACTGTCCCCAGCATGACTGCTGTCCAATGATCGAAAACAATAAAAGAGAAAAGGAACAAAGGTAAGTATCTACATTTAAAACATTGTCAATATTTTCGCTGAATCTAAGGTGGTGAGCTAGCAGAATCATTAGCTCGTCGGGCGAAATGCTTAGCGGCATGTTGTCAGTCTTCACGTTCTAAGTTCAAATTCTACCGAGATCGATTTTGCCTTTAATGGTTTCGGGGTCGATAAAATAAGTACTAGTTGGGAACTGTGGTCAATGTAAACGATTTACCCCCTCCCTTGATATAGCTGACCTTGTGCCAAAATTTGAAATCAATATGTTCACTGAATGCCGTCTACTTATTTAGTCGCTGTTCTTCAGATCCTTACTCTTAATATCCTTTCTATACTGGGCACGAAGGCCCAACATTTTGGGGGAGGAGAGTAGTCGATTGCATCGACCCCAGTTCGTAACTGGTACTCACTTTATCGACCCCGGCGACATTTGAACTTAGAATGTTGAGACGGACTAAATGTCGCTAAACATTTTGCCCGGCGTGCTAACGATTCTACTAGCTCGCCGCCCTGGTGTGTTAAGTAATCGATGACGCTGAAGAGATGAAATATAAAAGTTGAACTCGGCAGTATTTGAACGCAGATTGTAAAGAAGAAAGAGAGCAAAGCATTTTTATTTCCCTCCGATACGCTAACGATTCTGCCAACACGTTGCCCGCCAGACGACAGTTGCAAAAAAGATAAAAAAAGAAGAGAATATTCTCCACCACAGCAGTCACGTCGATAAACAGCGCCAAAATGACACCACAACCACCACCACCACAACCACCACCACCACCACAACAACAACAACATCTAGCACAACCACGACGACGAAAACGGCAAGTACCACTGCCGCCGCCGCCACCAACTGCACCAGCACCAGTACCAGCACCACCATGACCATCACCACCGCAGCAACAGTTACCGTCACCACCCACTATCCTGACAACGACGATCACCACCATCACCATCACCCTACCACTACCAAGACCAACAACAACAACTACAACAACAACAACAACAACACTGACAACAAAGCAACATCTGATGCATATTAATATTCTCGTATATATCTGTGTTTGTATATGTTTGTTTGTGTGTATGTGTATGTGTGTATGTGTGTATGTGTGTGTGTGTATGTGTGTGTGTCTGTCTACGGTCCCACTCCAGTTTCCTCCTGTTCCAACCACTTTTTGTTTACTCTACTCTCTCTTTCTCTTTAGCTCTCACTTCCACTCTCTTCCATGTTATATGCATACACACACACACACACACACACACACGCATACACCTTACCTCACGCTCACACATATAAATACCCCTATATATATATATGTGTGTGTGTGTGTGTGTACATATGTTGTTACATATATAAATATATATATATATATATATACACACACACATATATATATATAGTTACACATACTCACGCATATATATATATATATATATGTTTACACACAGAAATACACTCAAACAACACACACACATACACACACACATACACACACATACACACACACACTTACACACACACACACACACACACTTACACACACACTTACACACACACACACACACACACACACACACACATATGAAACCAAATATACTGGTAAAGGAAGGAGAGACAGAAAGGGAGACAGAGAAAGAGGGAGAGAGCGAGAAAGAGAGAGAAAGAAAGGTAGAGAGAGGAGACAGAGAAGAAAGAGAGAGTAGAAAGAGAAATAAGGTGATTATTCTCTCTGTTTTTCTTTCTTGATCTCCTTCTCTCTCTCTCCCTCTCTCTCTCTCTCTCTCTCTCTCTCTTATATATAATTACACTGCTTTCTTTTCAGATCTTTCATATTTTGTGTCTCTTAGAATGTGTTTAAATTCTTTTTCATGTTTCATTTAACTTCTATTATGGTTAGTTTTGGGACGAACAATTCGGTGAGAGTTTCCTTACTAAAGACAAAGAACTGAATTGTCTTGGAGAATTTTTGCTTAAAAACAAAAACAAAAACCCCCACCAAAAAAAAAAAAATTCGATTCGGTTTTCATTCGCGTTCGTTTATTCTGCTTATTATTTTCCCTTTATTAGTCGTCACACACACACACACACACACACACAAACACACACACACACACACACACACACACACACACACACACACACACAC
>JAOPUL010003537.1:5637898-5648071 GCA_027564515.1 Octopus rubescens | reverse complement strand
CTTGAAACAATAAGTACTGGGGTCGATTCATTCGACTAAAAATTCAAGGCGGTGCCCCAGCATGGCCGCAGTCTGATTAATGAAACAAGTAAAAGATAAATAAAAAAATAAAATCCGACATTATATTTTAATCATCAACTATTTTGGTGTTGCACCGCTTGTTATCTTTGACATGAATTATGTCCCTTAGAATGAAACTCTTATTTTTCAATTGTTCAAATTTTGAAAATGTTTCCTATGTTAAAAATATTTTTCTGCCTTAAACACAGGTTGTATATGAATCATTAGTTATTTAATCTCTATCTCTGTTTTCATAGCTAGTAGTTTTTTTTTCTTATTGTAAAAATAACTTTAATAACAAACAATGAAGCCTGGTAGCGGCAAAAGGGGCAAAAGCAAAGGTATTTTCCTGAAATTCCTCATTCCGTTTGTTTCTGTGTGATACGTATCTTGAAAACTGTATCTTACAATATTTATACATATAACTGTAGTTTAGAGCTTTGAATTAAAACTTTATTGGTTGCTGTGTTTTTATCTAATCCCCCGTCCCCGTCCTAGTGAGTTCTTACAGTTAATGTGTGTAAGTTATCATTCATGAAGTAAATTGCCATGTGTCCACACAATTTAGCTTGTAAGCTTTAATAACAAGCTTTTTTTTTATGACTATACGTCTCAAGCTCTGAATATTAAAAAAATATCAACTTTATTGCAGAACTTTCAAGCAAACTCTTTCATTCTATAGTTATACATATAAACACAGAATTCGCTTGTGATTATTTATATTGCTATATTTCTGCATAAGTTGACATGCATTACTATATTTAATATTACACATTGCACGGCAGGTAAAGTGTTACACACGCGCGCGCACCTTGATAATGACCCATGATATATGAATGATAGAAAATTGAGTGCTATTTCCTTCTTTCGTCTTCTGCTTCTCTAGTTCTTACTTTTAATATTTTTTGGTCTATATCCCCAACTCCTATTCTTAATGTATTAATTTGTTGTGTATATTTTAGCGAACGTTTTAACAGAAAGCAATTATTTTACGGAAGTTGCTTGATTTGAAATTGTATATTTGAAACCCAGTATAATTGTGTTAGTGACCAGGTCATACATTGTTCGATGAAATGTTTTGACATTTAATAATATACACGGATGCTTTAACGTCTTCTCTAGACTCGGTAGTTAAACTTCAATCACCGTAGAAGAGACGCAGGCACAGTTTGACCACGCAAAAACACAGTTTTTGCTTGATCATTTTCATGTCAAAATACAATTTTTCCATGGAAAAAAACATTTGAAAGTTCTGGATGTGAACTTTCTTTTCATATACTTTTGATCAAAAGCTGCCGCTTACATATCATGCCCGGTTCCCTCAATCACCCTGGTATTTCCACCCATTCACAAAGTTTATCTTGTTTTTGTTTTGCCCTGGAGCACTATAACTCGATTTGTGTTGAAAATGATAGATGGGGGTAGGTCAAATAATCGTTATGAAATATAAAAGTGGAAATTTTATCGTTAATTTTCACTTAGAAAAGAACATATTTTCTTCAAGATTTCTAATCCATAAGAAAGAAAAATTTCTCGAGAATTTAATGCAGAAATTGCCGACTCTAGCGACGAGATGGCTAAAACGCACGAAGTCAATAAAAAGGGTACTACCACGGTTGCTCGTATAGGATCAATTCATACTGAAACAGAACATGAATCCAAGACTTCAAATATTGAATTTGAGCCAGAATTTCATAAAATAGATAAATTAATTACTAAGCAGACATATAGTTATACGAAAAAATGCACTAAATTGAACTACATAAGCCCAAAATTAGCATGAACTCGTTGTATTGAGAATGTTGATTATTCCTTCTTGCTGTTTTAACAACGCGTTGAGAGCTAGGTTTGAATTTTAACTAGCGAATATTCTTGTACATGTAAATTTCGTTTTTCTTTGAGAAATATTGGTCAAATTTTGTCAATAAATATTATATTGTGCAATTTTGTAGACTATTAAAGTCCGATGTGATTTCCTGATTTTGAATACAGTCAGATATGTTAGTGTTTACATTTTCACAAGTAGTGCTGATTGATTCGTTTTGGGATTTTACTTTCTCCTACTAACGAGTTTGCTGTAACTTATAGATGTTTTTAATGCCTTTAATTTATGCTTTTAATGCTAAAGCAAGGAATAGTTTTCACATTTTGTTTGTTTTTTTAATCTAGGTTTATATGCAATTTGGAGAAAGGTACCAGGTGGTTTAAAATGTGCTACAAACAACAGCTAAATCTCCCTTAAATCACACACCTTTTCGTCTACCGAAAAGGCTTATCCCATCATTTTTAAGTGCGTTGTACAAAAACGGAGGTGGGGTGGGGTGGAGTGGAAAAAAATCATAAATTTTCAAGTTTTTTCTCCTCTTCATTTCCAAAATAAATGGAAAAAATCCCTGTCAAAACGGAGAAAATCCAACTTATGTGGGCGTCCTGATCTGAAACTCCGCCGTTTATAGCCGTGTCCCAAGATCTTAGGATTTATGTATTTCTATACCTACTACAAATGTGCCAAAACTCTTGTCTGTCTGTTACATGCAACAAAATAGGCTTTACATAAATATTTAAAAACTTGCCAAAAATAAAGTTTCATTTTCAAGAACCTGAAAAAAAAAAAAAAAGGCAACTGCTATACTCTGGACACTAAATTTGTGTAATTTGAAGATGATTAGCACTTCAGTTTCAAAGATATGACATCACAAATCTGGTTAATTATTCATTTCGACCAATTAGGCAAGATTTCGACCAATTCACTGACCATTCAAATTGTCATATTTCCTGAAATATTCATCCAAATTTCAAAAATGAGGTATCAAAATGTTTCTTTTTGGATGCTCTCCAAGACAAAAGTATAATAGAAGTTAGATTTGAATATTTTCAGAAATTCAGTGATACCTACATAAATTGAGAAGTGCCAATTCATTTTAGGGGAGACACAAAAGACTCCCTCCTGTTTGTACAAGGCATATGCACATCAACTGTCTCTTTTCTTGTTCTTAAAGAAAATCTCAAGGCAAGAAGATTGTGCTTCTTGTAATACAGTCCAGCCAAACTTTTATCTCCAACAGGAATCTGCTCAAGTTTAAAACATCTGATAAGTGTCCGAAAAGCTGTATGAAGCTATTGTTATCATTGTTTTTGTTGCAGGGGTTTTCAAATAAACTCTGAGGTGTGTCAGACATATTTTATTATGTATTTTTCCTTCTCTGTATACATATTTCTGTACAGACAACAAGAGGTAGTGTGTCCTCTTGATGTTTTGTTGTCATGTTGCTAAAATATGATTCAAATTAAAACAAAATAAACCAAAATGTTCTAAGTCTTTTTGCCACAAAAGGACAAAAAAGAATTGAAACAGTAAATTCCCTCATTTTGTAATAGTGTTTACAGAAAAGTAGAAACTTTTCCATGCTTAATAATCCAAAACTGCAGAGCCAAAAGATAAAACACAACTGGCTTGGGTAGAACAAAAGTAATAATAATATTTATTTGATGAGAATTTCTTATGTTTCAAATATTGGGGGTGGGGGTTTGCTGAACTGAATTGATTTTTTACTGATAATGTAGACAGTTGCATACAGAAGTGCCAATCACTTAAAGTGGATGGAACTTGTGGAAGAGAGAAACCCAGGAAAACATGGGACAAAGTATTGAAGGCTGATTTCAAGACATTGAGCCTTACGAAGGAGATGATTAAGGAATGAGATATCTGGCGCACTACTGTACTCAAGAAGACCCATCCACCACAGCAGAATTAATTCCGGTGGTGGTGCCACATAAAAAGCATCCAGTATATTCTATGGAGTGGTTGGCGTTAGGATGGGTATCCAGCTGTAGAAACCATGTCAGAACAGACAATGGAGCCTGGTGTGGTCCCTGGCCTTACTAACTCCGATGAAACCATCCAACCCATGGAAAACGGATGCTAAATGATGATGAATTCAGTTAAATCCACTCTTAGTATTTGATTTGTACACAAGGTAGGTATTTATTTTATCAAATCTGATCAAGCAGACACACAAGACCATACAGAGTGATTCGTACCCCAAATGCAATTAGGGGCAACATGGAAAGGTATTTCAAGGATTCTTTTGCCAGGAATTTGGCTGAAGTAATTTCAAATTCTCCGTCTTTTGTAATGAGACATTGAAACTGATAATTTCTAACATAAGTACAAAGCCATAAATTTGGAGAGGAAAAAAATGATTAATTTTAACCCAGTATTTAACTGGTATAAAATTCATCAACCTTAGAAGAATGACAGGCCAAGTAAGTTTGGTCGGATTATAAATCAGGATGTAAACGGCTGCAAGTAGTCTACCAAGTATTTGGAACACTAGTGATATTGCTAACCACCAAGAAAAAGCTAGCAGAGTTGTGTTTCTAACAGTTATTTTTGTAGTGGAAGTCACAACAGATACAGCTGCAATGAATCATCAATTCAGATACGGTTTCTACTGTTAACCTAGATACCACCATATATAACAGTGATTAGCTCAAAGATATGATCACCAACTAGCAGAGCTGTGGTCAAGCCAACAAGAGATACTGTGAGCTCACCAGACCTTTTACCAACAACTTAAGATACCTAGTTTTTTTCATAACCAGTAGCTTTTAGTTTTCACCAACAGTGCTGAAGTTTTCCACCAGCATGTGGTGTCTTCCCCACACTGAACAGTGGCACTACATAAAGATATTCTCAAATATATATAATAACATACATATATATTATTTAAAAACATAGCAGAAAGCCTAACAATGCAGTGAATAAACATAGTTTCACTGTTTTAGATATCTTTTCATTTTTACATTCTCAACTATTCTTTTTCCTTTTTTTAATATATAAGAAATATGTTTATCGGAATATAACACGTATGTATATGATACATATATAATACAAAACCGAAGAAAAAAATACAAAACATCAATTCAACACCAAGTGCCTCAAATGGTCACACACCACAAGGTTCAACGGAACCTACTGAAGCAAGCCGGCACATTCAAACATTACCATGGGCGATGGCGAGGCAAAGGCATTCGAACAGCCAAGCACCCTCACGGGCATCACCTGACAGCTCGGTATGGCAAGCTGCCAACGATGACAAGAACTTTGCTGTTTGTGGCCCAGCCGCTTCAAATGTTTCAAATGCCACAGGCTGGAAGAAATGGTTCACTAACAGGTCCCAATACTTAAGGATTTTTGTTCCATTTAGATACGGAAGCAGTGACCCTCCCATTTACTGCAGCATCCAGAATATGGGAGGAAGCAAAGGAGTCACAGATTGTGATGTCCCAGATGCGGTACCTTCCTCTTACCCAAGGACAAAGGGTAAGACCATCTGGTCTCTTTCCATCACTTCTGGATAATCCCGCCAGTTCCAGAACTGAGGGGATATTAACCCAAGCCAGGGCCTGCTTAATGATTAAGTTTAGCTCGCTGTGATGAGCGAAATGACCAGCATTTAGACAAACCATGAAGGCCTACCACAGCGACATCAGTCCCCCACAAACATCTGCTCCCTTCTGAATGCAATGGAGATGCAGAGCTCATCCACTATGAAGACCACTATTGTTGGCCACAGGCAGGGTATCAATCCAGTCCCCGAGAATTAGGAGACACCTAGAAAATTGATCAAAGAGAGAGTTGAAAGTAGCACCTGAGTGCAGATTGTTCCATACTCTCTGCTTCCGCTTATCCTCAACTGTATCAGGAACTGACAAACCCAGCTCTCTCCACTGTAACAGAGCTTGATCCATCTTCCTGTTGGAACTAGTCCACGTTGGAAAGGAGAGCAAGTGTGGATGAAGGAAAGAAAACAAAGAAAAGATAGAGAAGAGCACTTATGCAAACCTAGACTCCCAAACCGTTTGGGCTAAGCAGCCCCAGTTTTGTTTATCATGGACCAAATTCATAATTTGTCTTGAAACTAACATACAGTCAAGTTTGTATTGAATTCGATGTTCATGTAGGTGTTGTCTTATAAGGCACTGACCTGAGACCTGTATAAATAATGCTCATCACAGCCAAATTAAAGATAGTTTTTTTCAGATTTTTTTGTTTTTTTTTGCAATTTTTTAAAAATGCTCATTTAAAGTAAATCAGAGAAAATGCAAGACAAACTTTTTTTAAATTTTATTCCACACATTTGTACATCTTGTTCCACTCGTTTGCACATCTTTTCTACCAATTTAGATATTTTTTTCAATGCTACCAAATCTGAAAAGTTGTTTCTTTAACAGAAAGTTGGTTATTTACATATTCTTGAAGTTAGGGTTTTTTTTACAGCTTGAGGTTCTTTCTTGTTGTCAACCACACAACAACCATACATTCACCACAGTCACTAAGTGTTAGACGAAAAAAAAAACAACTCATTCTTACCTTGGAGTAGATGTTTCTTCAGTTTCCAATGCTGAATTATCAAAGTCAAAATATAACTTTATGGCGACATCTTTCTTTGACCAGCGTTTCCGGCATGTTGGGCATGTTCTGGAAGTTTCCAACCATGTACCCAAACAGGAAGAGTGGAAGGTATGACCACAAATACTTGCAGCAATGTCCCATTCACCACCAGTTGACACAAATCGGTCCGAACAGATAACACAATAAGCATTCATTTAAACACTGAAATTGGAGAAAAGCTCACGTTTGACAGGAAGAAAAAAAAGCAATAACTATTTCGTCTAAATTTTTAAAAGTTCAGACGAAAAAAATTTATTGTGAAAAATGTTGGTCGTGACAAGAGAAATAAAAAAAGAAAACATGAAATATTTTATGTCGCCAAAATACATATCAATCTTTTAAAATGTCCCTAGTGTCATTTGAGCGAGACAACGAAACCTAAAACAGCATAAAAAGAAAGTTAAAAGTAATTTGTAGTTTATTAACACGCCGTTTTACATATATATCACAATCGTATGAATTTCCGTGTGTAGAACACATATACGCAAAAGTTTTCTACTCAAATGTTGCCTCCGGAACATGCATGAACTCTACTACGTGCATTTCGTAAGACACAACTATCTTTTCGCGAGCCTAATAGTTTTGTTCATTTTTTTTTTGAGTGGGAGGTGTAGTTTTTGTAATAAAAATCAGAACCCTTTCCCTCAAATAAATAAATGATTGGTGTTCGAGATCATAGAGATTTTAGAATAAATAAAGTGTCACTCACCAGTATGTGTCGCTCTTTCTCATACAACTATATATTAAACTTAACAGATCCTTCCCAAAGTTAGCAACTAACCGACGTTTTTCTCCATGTTCATCAATAAATAGCTTAAGAGTTTGTAAATGGCGCCATTTCTTCCACATAAAATACAACTGGTGAGAAATTATGAAAATGCACAGAGTTCAAGGGAAATAACTACCTGCGTTCCACTATCTCCTGATTTTCACATTGACCATTATTAGTTTTCTCTTATTTTAGCCGAACTTTTCTTTGCCTATTTTTTCTTCTTTTTATATTTTCTTCTTTTTATATTTTCTCCTTATTTCTTTCTTTTTCTCTTTCCCTCACAGGATTCTCTATCATTTTGAATTTCTTTTTCTTTCTCATTATCTCACTATAATACTATGACGTACAGATGTCTCTTTATGGTGGCCTCGTATGTCATCCCATCAATTGAAAGTCCTATGGCGATAGAAGAGTGATGACATGTAGAGAAATAATCAGTTGGAAGTGCACAATAAGTTACAACTTTTGTCTGTCATCTATGCTTCAAACCATTCAGATCTTCAACGGGACTGAATTGTCATCCGTGAAGTTATGGATGGAAAGTCGGACATGCCATCAACTGCGAGAAAACATAAGGGGACGGAAGATGGATCAATCATCCCATATGAATCAACATATGCATGCATACATACATACGTGGAGGTTCGTGACTTAGTGATTAGGGTGTTGGACTCATGATCATAAGATTGTAATTTCGATTCCTGGACCGGCGACACGTTGTGTTCTTGAGCAAAACACTTCATTTCGCGTTGCTCCAGTTCACTCAGCTGGCAAAATTGAGTAATCCTGCGACGGACCGGCGTCCCGTCTAGGAGGCTATATCTGCGCTACGGAAACTGGAGTGGAATTTCACATAGTCACCCTATATTTAATCAGGTTGTCCATGAGGGAGTCATATCCAACAACCTGTGTAGTAGCATTATAGTCAACTGCTAAATAGGTAAAGGTGATGCTTTAGGCAGAAATAATTACGGAGGCATCAAATTGCTGGACCAGGTGAGACAGTTACAGAAAGGGTCATAACCCAATTAATTAGGAAGAGAATTAGCCTAGATGAGATGCAGTTTGGGTTTGTGTCAGGTAGAAGCACCACTGATGCTATCTTCCTAGTGAGGCAACTGCAAGAGAAGTACTTGGCCAAAAATAAACCTCTGTATTTGGCTTTTGTTGACATGGAAAAAACTTTTGACAGGGTCCCCTACTCCCTTCCTTATCTGGTGGGCAATGCAGAAGCTAGAGATAGATGAATGGTTGGTGAGGCCTGTAAAAGTCATGTACAGGGACGCTGTCAGTAAGGTGAAATTCGCCATTGAGTATAGCAAGGAAATTAGTGTACAAGTAGGAGTCCACCAAGGATTGGTTCTTAGCGCCCTTTTGTTTATCATAGTCCTCCAAGCCATGACAGAGGAATTTAAGACTGGCTGCCCTTGAGAGCTCCTCTATGCTGATGACCTTGTTCTTATTTCTGAATCACTACCAGAAATAGAGAATAAATTTCAGGTATGGAAGCAAGGTCTGGAGTTATTTAGCAAAGATGAAAGTCCTAATAAGTAGGAAAACAGACAAATCACAGATCCCTTCAGGATGGCCCTCCTCGATATGTAGAAAAGGCATCTGGAGAAACTCCATACAGTGTAATCAGTGCAAGCTATGGATACATAAGAGGTGCAGCAGTATCACTGGAAGATTAACATAAAGTTTCTTTACATCTTTAAATCTGCCATATGTAAAGATTCTTTAAAGAATCTTTACATGTGCAGGTACATTAAACACCAAGAATGTACAGTAAATAGACTCCCTCAAATGTTGGAGGGGGGTCTTAAAAAGAAGTAGACCGTTTCCGTTACTTAGGTAACTAAGTTTGCAGTGGTGGAGGTTGTTCTGAAAGCATAGCTGCTAGAATTAGAATGAGCTAGGCGAAGTTCTGAGAGCTACTACCTCTGTTAGTAACGAAGGGCCTCTTCCCCAGAGTGAAAGGCAGATTGTACGATGCCTGTGTATGAACAGCTATGCTACATCACAGTGAGACATAGGTTGTGACTACTGAGTATATGCGAATACTTGAAAGAAATGAAACCAGTATGCTCCGCTGAATGGGTAATGTCAGTGTGCATATACGACAGAGTGTAAGTGATTTGAGCGAAAAACTGGGTATATGAGGTATCAGATGTAGTGTGCAAGAAAGAAGACTGCGCTGGTACGGTTATGTAATGCATATGAATGAAGACAGTTGCATCAAGAAGTGTCATTCTCTAATTGTGGAGGGAACATGTAGAAGGGGTAAACGCAGGAAGACGTGGGATGAAGTGGTGAGAAGGGATCTTCGGGCCTTGGGCCTCACAGGGGGAGGGGTGACAAGGGACCGAGACATCTGGTGGTTTGCTGCGCTTGAGAAGACGCATATAAGCATGTCCCCTACATCCCTCTCCAGCTGAGCGATCCTAATCTTGCAGGTTTGTGGGTGCTGGTGCCACATAAAAAGCAGCCATGCCAGTGCTGCGCAAAAGCACCCAGTACACTCTGTAAAGTGGTTGGCATTAGGAAGGACATCGAGTCATAGAAACCATGCCAAACACAGACATGGAGCCTGGGCAGCTCGTCAGCTGGCCAGCTCTTGTCAAACCATCTAACCCATGCCAGCATAGGAAATGGACGTTAAATGATGATGAATTAAAATGTACGCCCTTTGATTGGTAATTCCTGAGTTTGCTTCAATGGATTTCATGTAGAATACAGAGTATGTTATCAAAACATAATAATGAAGAATGGAGAATTTATAAATCTTCAGAATTACTTTATTAAAAAGCATTTTCTACGTAGAAAATGCTTTTTAATAAATAAATTTTGAAGATGTATAATTCTCCATTTTTCATTATTATGTCTT
>JAOPUL010003537.1:5512862-5525150 GCA_027564515.1 Octopus rubescens | reverse complement strand
AAGGCAAAGTCGACCCCGGCGGCATTTGAACTCAGAACGTAAAGTCAGAAAAATTGCCACTAAGCATTTCTCCTGGCACGGTAACAACTCTGCCAGCTCGCTACCCTAATCCCAGATTCAATATTAACATTTGTAAATATCACTTAGGGAATGAAAGTTACCTAATTGTTATATAATATAGACAAATTCAGTTTTTAACTAAAATAAATAACCACTAAATATAAAATATTCAACAAAAAAACTACAGAAATGAATTTAAAAGTGAATGTTTCTAGCTACAGATTACTTCTAATATCAAAATATATACCCTAGTACTGAAAATAACAATCATAAAAACTACAATATATTTCTAATGATCTTCTATCAAATGCAACCAGCTAAGAGAAATGTATGACATTGCTTATACAACACCCATCAGAATTTTTTATGTGATGATAGCATCATATAACATTCAGAAAATATATGTCTGAATGTAGTTTTGCAACAAGAAAAGTGGTGAAGCAAGTTAAAAATCTGGTTTTAATTCAAAATCACACATATAAAATACAAAATGCACATATTTATGTACCAAAAACTACATTGTTTATGTATACATTTGTATGCACACATACCTTAGGTATGCTGAAACATTAACACACACACACATGGATAAATAAAAGTGTTTGTACCAGCTTGAGTGTTTGGTATTAAATTATTTAAAGTAGCAACTGGCGCTGTAGTTCCTTGTAGTGGTCCACCTGGAATATTTATGGCCCCTGAAGTGGCAGCTAATGACATAGTCTAGTAATCAAACAAAATAGAGTTAATGTATTAAAGTTCCACATGAAGTTTAAAAGAGAGAAAAGAAATTGCAAAACATCAAGTTGAATATGCTCCATTGATGGCTGAAAATGTATTATTAAATTAGAATGTGCCCAAAATGGTAGGGCAAACAGAAAAATAACATGGAAGTATCACTATGAGAGGTTGTTGAACAAGATGTGTGAATATAATAAGCTTACTTAAAAGGAAGCAGCAGAAGGGGTAGCTGTAAAGATCACAATGGAAATGTTTAGCAAAATCTCTTAATCCTTTTGTTACCAACCCACCAATAGATGCCCGAACAATGTTTTGGTTAATGTTACCAAACCACCTGTACCCACCCAAAATGACCTATTCATATTTTAATGAGAATTTCAGAGAAAATCACATTAGTACATTTGTGAAAACACGTGATTTCACTATGTAAACAACTGAGTAACACTGTCTGACATTATTTTACCGGATATCTGGCTACGGTGAATTTTTGGAGATTTTTTTCCCCTTTGATTTTCTGAAATGTTTCACTAAGGATGAAAACTGGATACCCATTTCATGTTGTCAAGCAGCGAGTTCGGATTCAAAGTATTTTTGAAAGACATAGAAAACTCTAAGACAATATACAGCAAACATAAAAACCATGTCTGTGATTAAGAATCAGATATTTCTTTTTCTCAAAACATCAGTTTCAAAATAGGACCCAGGAAGATGATAGGGAGGCCAATGTTGAGAACCTTTGGAAATCACTAAAGGGGGACTTGCTGGCATCCTCAGACGCTACATGTGGATGGACCCCTGGTCCATCCACATGTAGCGTCTATATCCTCCCAGATATAGAGTAACTTGGTGGTGGAATGACAATGTTGAAGTGGAAGAGGAAGAAGAAGAAGAAGAGGAAGAGGAAGAAGAAGAAGAAGAAGAAGAAGAAGAAAAAGAAGAAGAAGACATTCTGTCGCAGTTGGCAATAATGTGGTTGATTTCTTCAGTCTTGGTTTTGCACGACCTACATTTGTTGTCTGTCAATGTTTTCTGCCTTTTACGCTGTAGGTACTTGGTGAGGATCTCTTTGTTCTCGAATTGCATGGAGATAGCCTTCGAAGTGGGATGTCATAAGCTTGTCAGTACACCATGCCAAGCTTTTGACATGATCAATTCCTTCTATAGTTTGTGTTTTATGTGCCAAGTACTGATGTACTATCTTCTCAGTGAACTGGTTCATTTTTTAAATTCTGTATGTATGTAAGTATGTATGTATGTATGTGTGTGTGTGTGTGTGTGTGTGTGTGTGTGCATGCATTATGTGCCAAGATGAAGAAATACATCCCACTGGGAATGAGGGACCCCTGCTCTTTGTCAAGGGATACCTTGACAAATTAGCCTCTACGAGAAGCCTAACTTGTATATAAAATCCACTGCTCTAGTCAGAGTTGTTGTAGTTTTGTGCAAGTCGCACTCAACTTAAAACTCATGCACAGGCATTACTGACACACAGTCAGCGATGGTCATGCTCTTCTAACAAGTAGACAGCCATCATGCATGCATGTATGTATATATGTATGTATGCATGAATGAATGTATGCATGGCAATCCTAAAGATAATACTTAAACGTAAACAATGTATGTTTATTTCCTGGAAATGATTTCCAAGTTAAGTTTATTTCTTTATACTTCATTGTAACATTTGGGTTTTTCAGTGAATAATTGGATATAACAAATGGATTAAATGGGAAGGAAAGTTTGAAGAAGAAAAAAACATATTTTAATCACTTAGAGGAGAAAAGTGAAGAAATATTGATTGAGGAGTTATTCACAAATAGGGGACCCGGTTTAAACACTTGCAACAGAGAAACACTCCTTATGTCATCCAAGGGATATGTGATGGACTAAATCTACCTGTACTAAGACTTACTGAGAGGAGAATATTTTGATGTGAAGAGATTGTAGTAAAAGTAGTGGAAGAGACAAAGAGAGGAGATTATATCATAGTGGGTAAAAATTAGCAACTTGCATGATGGAGTAAGTTTGTTTAAAAGGTAAATGGATTTTTCTAAGGTCTAATCTAATATATTTGGGCATCAATGTAGATATACCATTCCAGAAATAAAAAAAAGTGAAGAACATACATAAGTACAATAAATACTTACTGATTGTTTCAGAATTAATCTTATTTTGGTTAACACTGTCAACAGACTTACGGTGGCTCAAACTTTGCAAAACCTTGTTCTGGTTTGTGTTTTGCAAAGCCTTGCTCTGGTTTGTGTTTTGCAAAGCCTTGCTCTGGTTTGTGTTTTCAAGAGCTTCAACCAAATCTGCTTTCAAAGACTGGTTTTCATTTCGAAGTTGTTCCAAAGTTTGATTCAAACACAGAACAGTATCACTCAATGCTTTCATCTTAGTATTGTTCCCATTCTCTTTAATGAACCTAAATACAAGTTTTAAAATGTAAGACTCACGATATTTCCACAGTCAACAAAGCTGAAAGATGGAGAGGTCAAAAAATATATTTTTGTCATTTAACACCAGGTCAGATCAAACTGAGCATACCTATGATTAAAAACGTTTCAACCCTGACCATTTCATATTTTCGTATTTCCAGGACTATATTTTCAATGTGTCCTTTCTTTTTTAAAAATATGGTGGAGTGTGATTTGAGCAACATTTGGTTGCTATTTCTAGCAGGTCAAGCAATCACATAGACAATCCCTTGTTGGCTTGAAAAAGATATTGTTGAACATTTTGGTGACAGTAATGGCTAAGATTTGAAAACATTAAATGTGTCTTGAACCCTGAAAGACTCATTAGAGCCACTGATTTGTCCTATGTTTATGTGTGAAGTAGATGATAGACAAATCTTCTGCTGGACAGGACACCAATCCATCATAGGTAACACCCCACAGTCATCTTGTACCTATTTCTAAGTTTTAGGAGAACTGAGGCAATTCAGAATAGTGTTCTGAAGAGGACACAGTAAAATACCAGCAGTAGATTCGAACTCACAATTCATGAGTTGATGGTCCAATAGCTTATCTCCTTGTTGTTTTCACTCTATAAGCATAGAAAACCCGGTATTAATTAAAACCTGGGGTATATATTGAGTGAGAGAGAGAGAGAGAGAGAGAGTGAGAGAGAGAGAGAGAGAGTGAGTGAGAGTTACTAATATACAGTTTCATTATTTTTAATCTCAACCATGCTTGTCTAGTTTTTTTTTTTTGCAGACATATTGTGTCTAAGATAACACGATTCAATATGTTCTTCCATTTTTAAGACAGTCAGGTGTGTTTTGAGAGAAATTTAATTGCTATTTCCAGTTGGTTGAATTCAGAACAGAAAAAAACAAACAAAACAAATACACAAACAAGCCCCCAAAACCATTATGTTTTAGTAATTTATTCTTACTTCTCACTATTGCAATTCTGTAGATGTACAATTTCCTGGTACAATGTTTCTACCTGAACTTGTAGTTCTTCAACTTTGGTGGTTTTCAAGTTGCTCTTCAGTTTCCTATCACAAATAAAGAAGTTTGGTTTTCAATATGGTAAGGTATTTAAAAAGAAAAAAATATTCAATGAATAAATATTAGTTATAAAGTGAAGCATCAGTTTAATACTTTTGTTACCATATTTTTATTGAAAAATACTGTCTTTGTTTCAGTTAATTTTGAAAATAATTAAAAATGTAGTAAAATAACTTTGTCACTATCGAGCGAGTGTTTGGAACATAAATGATATATTAACATAAAATTTTGATGGAAAGTTTGGAGTAGTGTAGCAATTCTCAATTTCATTAATACACGAGGCTGAAAAGATTGGCCAAAAATAGGCTTTACTCTTCTAAGAATGAGAGTACAGTATCTGTCAGTAGTAGCTTTAGTCATCAACCTAGCTGGTCAACAGACAACCATGTTTAAATACCATTTCTAAGCCTCGTTTTCATTCCAAAGCCTCGTTTTCAACAGGCTGTAGTAATATCAGTAATTATTACCACAAAGTTTAAATTTAGGTCTCTCTAAAACAAGAGGTTTGTATCATAGAACCAGGGGTAGTGCCAGGCAGGTTGGTATCAAAAGGGTTTTAATGTCAGAAAGACAGTGTAAATGATAGATGTCACTTCCATTTTTGACAGTTAATATTCTAGTTGTTTTGTTTAGGCCTTCGTGCCCAGTATAGAATGGAATATTCTAGTTGTTTGAATAACTAAACTACCTAACTCAATGAGCTATAGTATAACTGGGTGAGTATTCCACAGTCGTTTGTACCCTTAATGTAATACTCAGGTAGAGTCAACATGATGCAGTGTGTGACAAAGCTGGACCATTGAATTACAAGTAAAGTTCATCCAAAAGGCTTCCATTCACTTTTTGTCTCTCAGTTTGAGTGCTTGAATATTCAAACCCAATAGTTTGTTGCTCCCTTTCTGTACCCTTTCCTTCACACCTGTCTACACTGAC
This sequence comes from Octopus rubescens, assembly GCA_027564515.1. Classification (NCBI taxonomy): domain Eukaryota; kingdom Metazoa; phylum Mollusca; class Cephalopoda; order Octopoda; family Octopodidae; genus Octopus; species Octopus rubescens. Next base: position 5,519,905 of record JAOPUL010003537.1, on the reverse strand, counting down.
CCCTTATAATGTTGGTTAACCTAGATACTCCCTTACACAACCCACCCTGTCACCTTTTCAAATCTATCCCTCCCTTTTTCGCAATGGCAACCATAATTAAACCCTTCCTTGCCATACTCCCTCATCCTCTCCTCTTACCATTCCCTCATCCTCCTAGGCCCATCACCTTCTCTCTCTCTCTCTCTCTCTCTCTCTCTCTCTCTCTCTCTCTCTCTCTCTCTCTCTCTCTTCTATTCTCTTTCAGTTAGCTTAACTGGTTTCACAGATTTTTCTGATTTTCAAAAGTTGAGATAGAAAGATGTATGGCTATGCTGCAACTGTCTTGCTTCTGACTGAAGTTTGAAAATGTTCTTGTTTATATAGAGAGAACATGGCTCAAATTAGTATCTGTTTAGGATACAATTTGATTGGCAGAGGATGATCATGTGATTAGACCTCATATGTGTTGACGATGAATAGTCAGTATATTTCTCAGAGTAAGTTTTGTTTGATCTGTGTAATCCTTGTTACATCCTTTACATTTAACCCTTTAGCATTCAAACTGGCCATATCCAGCCCACATATTCCACCTGTTTTATGTTCAAACCATCCAGATCTGGTCTCTCAAATCTTCCCTACAATGTTATTCTAAAAATAAACAATCATATCACTGAAATCTCAAAACTTTGTTTTAAATTAATCATTCAATGTGAATAAATAAACATAACATTTGACAGATTAATCTGAATGCTAAAGGGTTAATAGCATATATCAAATGTTTTGACAAACAGGTAAAATGTTTTTTTTATGGTAAAAATCTGTCCTGACTTAAAATTATGTGTTTTGTCTTCAAAGAGGTTAATGCAAGCCCCACAATTAAGGTGGCAACATTTGTTGAGTGTTAGTGTGGGATTTGTGGAGGAAACAAACCAAGACTTTAATAAAGTATATTCACCAACAACTACTCACACACAAACTCATCCCGCTACTTTACATGTTGAATTTACACAGCTAACAACCTTAACTTTGGGCACAATCATCAGTTTTTCTTGTACAACACTCTATTTCTACCCAAAATACACCCCTTATGTGTTTCAATTACATTCTAAAATAATTGTGAATTTAGACTGGTTTCATAAAACAACTGTAACTTTTATATTTATCAACATATAAATGTGATTTTTAGAACACAATTTAACAAAAGATTCTTAACTAAATCTGTTTCATAATTTTTATCTCAAAGCAAATCTAATTACAGGTAAATACAGGTAAATTCAACAAAGTATAAAATTACTTAAATTTTGTTTAAACATCAGCATAGAAAATAAGTTATTAGCTAATATTCAATGAGTATAGGGTGGCAAGCTGGCAGAATTATTAGCATGCTGGGCAAAATGCTTAGCGGCATTTCATCCATCTTTACATTCTGAGTTTAAATTCCGTCCAAGTCGACTTTGCCTTTAATCTTTTCCGGGTCAAAAAATAAGTACCAGTTGAGTACTGGGGTTGATGTAATCAACTTAGACCCTTCCCCAAAATGTCTGGCCTTGTGTCAAAATTTGAAACCAATATTTAATGAGTATACAAAAAAATTTTTATAGAGAAGAATTGTGCAAATTACTGGATTATTTATTAGTTGAACTTAATGCACATAAGATAGGATTACCATAGGAGTACCATAAAGGTAAAATAGAACAAAATACTGGAAATGCCATCAACTGCCATCAACTAAATGAAATAAACTCACATGTATACATAAATACACAGAAACACATATAGAGTAGTAGCAAGCTGGCAGAATCATTAGCATTAGCAATCCAAATTAATCAAACTTTGTCATGCATTGAACATCTTTGAACATAAAAACAAATATATTTATAAATCAAATTTATATATGCATACACACACACACACACACACACACACACACGATATTCTTAAAAATGCTCGAACTTTTAACTTTCTTTTAAGTAAATGGGAAACCTTAAAATATCTTTTTTTCCTCTTCGTTTACATTCTCCATAATGATTTGTTTCTGCAGTAATTGCTTCAAAGGAAAAAGTAATAAAAATAATCTAACGGTTTCGTTTTCCTGGAAAGATTGTAACTAGGTTTAATATCTTCCTAAAAATAACTGAGAAAAACAATTTTTAAATTCTTACTAAATTCAGGTACAAATACATTTTTTCTTTAATCACTCTCGGTACTGTTGTCAGAATTGTTTCACTTTTGGAAAAAGAAATATCCAATTCTTAATCACACACATGGTTTTTATGTTTGCCATATATTTTCTTGGATTTTTCTATGTCTTCTTTTGAAAATATTTCGAATTCAAACTCGCTGCTGTACAACATGAAACTGGTATCCATGTTTCGTCCATATAAGATAATGGAAGAAAATGGAAGGGGGAGATAATGGAAATCTCCAAAAACTTGCAGCACTCAGATATCGTGTACAATAATGGCAGACAGTGTAACTCAAATTTACATAGTAAAACCATGAGTTTTCCTGAATGTACTAATGAAATTTGCACTGAAATTCTCATCAAAATATGAATAGGTCATTTTGGCCGATTTTGAGCAGTTTGGTAATATTAACATCTTTTTCAGGTGGCTGTGGCTGGGTTAGTAACCAAAGGGTTACATTTAGAGAGCCTTGATCGTTTGGAACTGTTACTTGACATGTTCACACATCTAGTAACCATGTAACATTGCACTTCCAATATAAACATGATATGATCTGTGTGTGTGTGTGTGTGTGTGTGTGTGAGAGAGAGAGAGAGAGAGAGAGAGAGAGACAGAGAGAGAGAGAGAAAGAGAGAGAGAGAAAGAGAGAGTGGATCTCTTTATTGACAATAGAATAGATCTCTGGATTTTTCCAAAATTTAAATTTTGATTGCCATTTCAGCCTAAACTTACAGTGCAAAAAATATTGTCACATGGCATTAACGCACATACATAGTGGAGAAATTACAAATATTTCTAAGCCTAATCACGTGATCATCCCCTGCCAATCAAACTGTATCCTAAACAAATACTAACTTGAGCCATGTTCTCTCTATAAAAAGAAAACATTTTTCAAACTCCAGTCAGAAGCAAGACAGTTGCACCATAGCCATACATCTTTCTATCTCAATTTTTGAAAATCAGAAAAATTTGTGAAACTGGTTAAGCCTTTAAAAATAAACCACCTGGAAGACTCCCAGTGCATTTTCAACTTCTTTTTTCTTTATATAAAAATATATATACACACACACACACACACACATCACAAGAGAGAAATCATGTGTGTGTGTGTGTGTGTGTGTGTGTGTGTGTGTGTGTGTGTGTACATGCGAATAATCATTGAAAAGTGTTTGAAATTTTCCTTACAAATAGGCATTTTCCTTGGCTTTAAGTTGTGCTTCTAGTTTCATAATTTTATGCTTGAGATTTGAAATAACCTGTAACATGAAAATAAAGATGATGAAATTAAAGTTGGAATTGTTTGTGGGTGTGTATGATGGAGTGGCAAGGTTTGGGCCTTGTAGTTAAGAAGCTCCTTCCTTGATTTAACAATTTTTGTGTTTGTTTATTAATTAGTCTAGAGTGTGGGAACAGCATCTCACAGTTGGTGATGAATCTCTGTTGTTCGTTGATGGGAATTCAACTGAATTACCTGCTCCTAAATTAATGTGTAAGTGGCTGAGCATTCTACAGACATGTGTACTCTTGATATAATTCTCAAGCAGAAACAGTGTGTGATACAGTTGTAGCCTTTGAATTACAATAGAAGCCACCTGACAAGCTTCTATTCCACTCTGTTTCACTCACAAGATTTGGGTTGCCTCTAGGCTACAGAAAATGACCTCCACCCAAGATGTCACAATGTGGGATCTGGAATCAAACCTGAGACCATTATGTTGTGAAGTGAACTTAACCATTCAATCAGTGCACCTACCATCTCACAGTAGTACTGTTCAAGGAATTCCCAGACTGTGGCATAGTGATAGCTGGGTGAATTGACAGGTTCAACATTTAGTACATTTAAATCTTTGCAAATTTTGGAATGAATCTTAAATATTTCAATTATTTAAATATTTAAATAGCAACAACTTACAATGAAGGATTCTGATTGTCGATCAGTTAAAGTTCTCCGAAATTCCTCGTTCTATCAAAAGATGCAAAAAAAAAAAAAAAGTAATAATTTTCTTACACTCAATATTCCATGATTATTACATCAACAACACAATGTGTTTGTTTTTTTTTTCCCAATCTAAAATGATTTTTTTTTTACCCATAGAGCAAAGGACATAATTTCTGAAAAAGAAATATGAGTGGCACACTCCCCATTTTACCTCTTTTTTTTATAAGATACAATCCATTTGCTTTTTGTGTTTTTTTTTTCTGTCATCAGATTTTCTTGGAGTAGGCATGTAATGTTGATGAGGCTAATTTGAAGCCTTGAGATTTGTTAATGGATAGTAAGAACCAACTGGAAAGAAGTGAATTCCACAAAGTAGCAGAACCTAGGATAGATAAGTGCATGTAATTTTTGGTATAGGGTTTAGAGAAAGAAAGTAAAACAGACAGAATGAATAGAAAATTCAATCTGAAGAGGAAAGCATCCAGTATATTCTGAAAAGCAGAACCTGTTACATAGTAAGAGTATAAGAAATAGGAAGGACACAGCATTATGGCAGATCAGAAACCAAAGTATTTCAGTGAAGGAGGGGACTTGTTGGTGTGGTCAAAGGAGCTAGGGAGTGAAAACAATGTGCATTAAAGGTAATTCAGCACTATTTCCACTGTGAAAGTTATTATTTGGATTTTGGGCTCTTACAAATGATTTCTTGCCAAGAAAAATATGTGTTTAAAGAAATAAAAGTAATTTCTTGCAAACTTATGGAGTTATCAGCATCTTCATCATCATTTAGCATCTGTTTTCCATGCTGGCATGGGTTAGATGGTTTGACTGGAGACTGGCAAGCAGGGAAGCTGCACCAGACTCCAATCCGTTTTGGCATGGTTTCTACAGCCGGATGCCCTTCCTAGCACCAATCACTCCAGAGAGTGTACCAGGTGCTTTTAACATGTCCCCGGCATGGGTGTTTTTAACGTATCACTGGCACAGGTGTTTTTAATGTGTTACTGACACAGGTGTTTTTAACGTGTCACCAGCACGGGTGTTTTTAATATGTCACCAGCACGGGTGTTTTTAATATGTCACCAGCACGGGTGTTTTTAATATGTCACCAGCACAGGTGTTTTTAATATGTCACCAGCACGGGTGTTTTTAACATGTTACTGGCACGAGAGTCGTTGGATAAAAATACTGGAATATAAATCTTCATTTTCATGAATCAATAAGGTAGCCTCTATGTAGTCACTTCACTTGCTAGAAATAGCAACAAAGCACTCTCAACTCACCTGACTATATTGACAAAAAAAGAATGAACATTTTGAATAATGAATGGGTGGAGTTTTGGATCAGGATGCCCACGTAAGTTGGATTTTCTCCGTTTTGACGAGGATTTTTCCAATTTTCTTTTCACCACAGCATTCAAAATGAATCTTTTTATGGGCATCTTTTTATGAAAAAAAACTTTTAAAAATTTATTTGTTTTTCACTTGTGCTCAAAGCGCAACATTAATAACTTTGTCAAGAAGGTGTATCTTGCTTACTTTAAAGTAGCACTTAGAGACCAGGACAAAACCTGGGCTCCCCACAAAGTTTGAAAAACCTGTGTTAAAACTTTGTGATCGTGGTCTCAAGGAAAGAATGCAAAGCTCAAGTTTGGTGTACCAATGGTTTGGAGAGAACAAACAAACCATGTGAATAACTGTTACTTTTGCCTTGTTAATGTAAAAAGGTTCAATAAAAAAAAAAAAACAACACTTGAAATACCCAGATATCCCATCTGCCTGTCGACCGGTTGCACACTCCGAGGAAATACCTGTGCCTGTATTTATTGAGCTGCCACAGATTGGATGTAGAATGATCATTAAATTGCATTACTTACACAGTCACATGGGTAAGATTCAAGAGAACCTGGGTGAGGTTAGCGAAGAACAAGGTAAATGCTTTCATCAAGACGTAAAAGTAATGGGACTCAAACATGATGGCAGATTATTGCTGGAGCTTGTTGAGAGACATTCCAGAAGCGATCATAAAAAAGAGGAAGTTCTTGCACTAATAACATGATCAGAATGAATTACCACAATGAATAGAGATTTTGTATTCATATTTTGTTACCACCAAGTTTAATTCTTACATGCTAATGTGCATTTACTCCCACAACTTTGTGTTTTGATTTATTAGATTAAAAAAATAGACATATTGTCTATAAAAAATTGCATCTATGTATGTTTAATTCTTCTTTTTGAACATTAAATAGCTGTTTATAGCAAACCTAAAAGATTTTATATCTAAAAAATCTGATGTGATAGATGAAATCTGATACCAGATTCAGATTCAGCACCCCAAAATTAGCTAAAAACCATTGATAAACCTTGTGCCAGAAAACATGTGTTGACCAGTGTTATCAACCAAAAAGTCTTTGACCAATAAAATGCCATTCTGTTGTGCTTGGCTTCTACATCTCCTCTCCATACTAGACAGTTATTGTAAATGGAAGGGATATTTAACTTTCAACAAATTTCATAGCAGAAATGTTTTATCCAGAAATAGGAAACGTCAACCTCAATCCTTGGGAATTCTCTTCCTACCCATGTGGTTTTGTTTGGGCAAGACATTTGTTCCAAGCTGATCAAAGACTTCTGAATGGATTTGCTAGACAGAAACTGAAAGAACCCCATCATATATATCAGCTATAATGGATATATAATACTGAACACTTCGATTAATATATATATATTAAACGGATGTTAAAGGAAGATGATGATGTTATAGGAAAGTGTGCTACTGAGTAATGGATCTAATAAATACAGACACCATTTCACATTATAAAAATGTTGAATTCCTGAAAGTGTTGCCATAACATGGAATTCATCATCATCATCATCATCATTTAACGTCTGTTTTTCCATGCAGGCATGGGTTAGACGGTTTTGACTGGAAACTGG
>JAOPUL010003537.1:5464379-5474675 GCA_027564515.1 Octopus rubescens | reverse complement strand
TACACAGGCATCATACAATCTGCCTTTCACTCTGAGGGAGAGGCCCTTAGTTACCAACAAAGGTAGAAGCTCTCTGAACATTTCCCAGCCTTTTCTCATTCTAGCAACTACGCTTTCAGAACTTCCCCCTCCACTGCTAACTTGGTCGTCTAGATAACAGAAGCTATCTACTACTTCTAAGGATCCCCCCAAGCATTTGAGGAATTCTATTGTCCTGTGCATTTTTAGTGCTTATTGCACCTGCACATTTGCCACACACAAAAACTATTTTCTCTGTTAACCTTCCTGTGATACCGCTACACCTCTCATGTGTCCAATGCTTGCACTGAGTACAACATATGGAGTTTCTACCCAACTTCTTACATATTGAGCAGGGCCATCTCCCTGAAGGGACTTGTGATTTGTCTGTTTTCCTAGATCAGGCAGTGATTCAGCTATAAGAACAAGGTCATCAGCGTAGAGGAGCTCCAAGGGGCAGCCAGTCTTGAATTCCTCTGTTATGGCTTGGAGGACTATGATAAACAAAAGGGGGCTGAGAATTGATCCTTGGTGAACTCCTACCTGTACACTGAATTCATTGCTATACTCATTGCCAACCTTCACCTTACTGGTAGCATCCTTGTACATGGCTTGTGCAGCTATTACTAACCACTCATCTATCCCTAGCTTCCGCATTGACCATCAGCTAAGGGAGCGGGGGACCCTGTCAAAGGCTTTCTCCATGTCGACAAAAGCCAAGTACAGAGGTTTATCTTTGGTTAAATACTTCTCCTGCAGTTTCCTTACCAGGAATATAACATCAGTTGTGCTTCGCCCTGGCACAAAACGAAACTGCATCTCATCTAAGCCAACTCTCTTCCTAATTAGTTGAGTTATAACCCTCTCTGTAACTTTCATTACCTAGTCCAGCAGTTTGATACCTGTGTAATTATTTCTGTCTAAGGCATCACCTTTACCTTTGTAGCAGTTGACTATGGAACTGCTACACCAGTCATTGGGTATGACTCCCTCGTGGACAACCTGATTAACTATATAGGTGACTAGACCATATCCCACCCCGCCAGATATTTAAAGCATCTCAGCAGTGATTCCTGATGAGCTGAGGGCTTTCCCTTTCTTCATATCCTTAATTGCTTTATCTACCAAGCTATTGATGCTTCGGATAGCTGATTCCTCAGTTGGGTCTACATTAGGCAGACTCTCCTTCTCCCATGCATTCTCTACATTTAACAGCCTTTCATAATGACATTTCCAAGTTTCTTTCTTTTCTGAATCACTAACTGCATGTGAACCATCATCCATGTGGACACACTTCTCTTCTATGACATCACAGTTTTCTCTCACACACTATCTTGCAATTCGAAACACTTCAAGCCTCTGGTCCTCACGCTGCAGAACATTGGCAATCTTCTTCCTTTCTGCTTCTCCCCTAGCTAAATATTCCTGTCCTCTAGCCTCCCTTCTGGCTATCTGATACAGTTCCCTGCTACCACCACACTTCCAGTACTTCCAAGCCTGTTTCTTCACTCTAATGGCCCTGTCAACTACACTATTCCATCACCATGTCACCTTAGGTCAAGAAGGGACTTTGCACCAGCCACAAATTTAGTCAGTGGCCCTCAACAAGTTGTCCCGTAGGAACCTCCAGTTGTCCTCCATGTTATATGTCACTATATCCTCCTCTTTTTCGTCAAATGCTTCAAGTAACACATCTCTAAATCTCTGACCATTCAGAGGATCCTTAAGCTTCCAGATCTTTCTTTTTCACACTGGTTGTCTTCTTGACAGCCTTCTAGTTCTGAGTCTGAAGCCACTAATGACTAACCTATGTTGAGAAGTGCACTCTTCATCTGGGAAAGTTTTAGCATTTATAAGCAGCCATCTTCCCCGTTTTCTAGTGAGGATGTAGTCAATCTGGCTAGTATACCCACCAGATTGATAGGGGAACAGGTGACTGGCAGGTTTCCTGAAGTTAGTATTGTAGATCATAAGGTCATTTGTGTCACAGAACTCCAGCAGCCTGGTTCCCTCCTCATTGCAGGAACCGAGTCTGTTGCCTCTATGCACACCATGGTAGCCACCCAGATGTTACCCAACTTGCCCATTAGAGTCACCAGCTACAAAGAGAGGGTCACTGTTATTTATTGACAAGGTAGTCTGTAAAAGGGTGTCATAAAATCAGTCTTTCTGTTCATCTGGTTAGTCCTGGTTGAGGGACTTAGGCCGAAATAATAGTTGATGTTCCACTTTGCAAAACTAGTCTAAATTAAATATTCTATCACACATTCTGACTACTTCGATTGCCTTATCATCCCATTTCTCTGCAAAAAGTATGCCCACACTGCCAACCCCATCACTGTTACCTACCCAGAAGATTTTAAACCTATGCTCTTTGCCTGTGAGGAACCTGGCAGAACCTCCCCTCCACCTTACTTCTTGGATGCAACACACATCTACACGCCTCCGTCCAAGCATCTCAACAATCTCGCCAGATCTACCTTTCACTGTGCCCACATTGAGTGTTTCAACTCTAAGAGTGAGGAAGGGGTGGGCGGGGACAGCATTCTGCATTTGAAAAGAAAATTTGCATATGGGTATTTCCCAGACATATTATAAAAGTTCAAATAGGTTCCAACCTGCATTTAATTCACTGTCATTTATTCACTTCATACTTGCTGCATTTACCAGAAGAGACAGTAGTATAGACCACTGGATAGAAGTGGAAGAGGTGAAAGAGAGCATTCCAGTACAGAGAAGGTTCTGGGAGAAAGACTTCCGGTATAGGTGGGGGGAGAGCACTACAAACAGGAGAATAGGATGATAGTTACAGGGAGTGGCAGGGGGAAAATAATACTTCAGATGGAAGTAATAACCTTGTGCTAATTTCAAGACAGCCAACAGGTAGCATGGCTGCCCTGCACCAAAGATAGAATAAGGAGGCCAAAATAGAATATTTAAAGCAAAACGAAAAGGCAAAAAGAAAAACAGCACATATGTATAAAAAAATGTTGCTGCTTTAATCTTTTGCTTAAAAATGAACAGATCTTTTTACTTGTTTCAGTCATCAGACTGCAGCCATGTTGGGGCACTGCCTTAAATTTTTAGTTGAATGAATCGACCCCAGTACTTATTTTTTCAAGCCTGGTACTTATTCTATTGATCTCTTTGGCCGAACCACTAAGTTACGGAGATGTAAACTAACCAACACCGGTTGTCAAGTGATGGTGGGGGACACACACATTGATATATACATATATATTTACGACGGGCTTCTTTCAGTTTCCATCTACCAAATCCACTCACAAAGCTTTGGTCGGCTTGAGGTTATAGTAGAAGACACTTACCCAAGGTGCCATACAGTGAGACTGAACCCGGAACCATGTGGTTGGGAAGCAAGTTTCTTACCACACAGCCACGCCTGCGCCTATATTTACTTTTTGTCATTTAAAACCAAGCATCTCCCAATTTTAGCTTCACCAAAGACTTTCCCCTTCACCAACATTTTCAATAGTCTTCTTACTCATGTTTTTTTACTTTCCTGCAAACATTGAATTACTATAGACATTTAAACTGAAGGTTAGATGAATCAGTCTCAATAGGAGGATTTGCAGAGGTCATGTGTTGTGTCACTTTCTCCTCACAAAACTATATGAAAGTTATATTACTACTTCTCAAGTAATACATTTATTGATTTAATGGGAAAGGTGATTATGTGGGACCAAGATGCTTGTAGAACAATATTGCAAGCATTGCAAATCCAGGTGACATGGAAAAAAGATAAATTGGTGTATAGAAACAACAGTGTGTGTCTCTGTCTGTCTATTTCTTGTTCTCTCTCCACAAGTAATAATAATGATAATGAGCTTATTGTTTGTTTTGACAGTTCACATGAAAACTCTTTAACATTTTCAAAAGTTATCCTATCTAGTCTAGCAATGGAGAGGAGAAGGGGGAGTAGATATAAAGTAAAGTAAAATCTATGAGAGTGTAGCGGTATCAGCTATGAGATGACACAGTTGTACTGCAGCTGTGTCAACCAATCAGTGCACATCACTTTAGCACTGGCTCATCATTATGATGGCCATGGAATTTCCACACCAGGACATCTATATCCTGTTATGTCCTCTCCACTAACTCAACCTTTTTACCAATGGCTAACTTTGGCCCAACTCGTATTGGCTCCGGCACATGTTTCACTCTCACACTCAGAGTAACAGGTCAGCTCTCGTTTACCACCAGATACATTCAGCATTACATGTCAGCTCTTACATACTATCAAAATAAATATTATATAAAATATTATAAAAGCTTTCTGATATTTACTTAAGGAACATACACCTCATTGAACAATAACAACTCTCACTTCTAAATCAATGACTCTCTTACCCCGTTAAAAGAGAAAAGACAAGGGTGATATGTTGGTGGAACAGTGAGGTTGACAAGGCCATAAAAAAGAAGAGACAGGCCTAGAAAGAATGGAAAAGTGGGGATAGCAAAGAATCATATCAGATAGCTAAGAGGGAAGCTAGACATCAGCTAGGGCAGAAGCAGAAAGGAAATGTCCTACAGCATGAAGATCAGAGACTTGGGGTGTTCTGGATTGCTAGACAGTGTGTGAGAGAGAAGTGTGTATGGATGGATAATGGTATGCTTGCACTTAGTAATCCTGAAAAGAAAGAGGCATGGAAGAGTTACTATGCAAGACTATTAAATGTGGAGAATGAATGGGATAAAGGGAGTCTTCATTTTAACCCAACAGAGGGACCAGCTATCTTAGTAGACAGCAGTATGGTAGATAAGCCAGTTAAAAATAGGAAAACAGGGAAAAAACCCTGGTCCATCAGGAGTCACTGAGATGCTCAAAATATCTGGTAGAGTACAATATAGGCTAGTCACCCACATAGTTAACCAGGTTATTCAGGAAGGTGTAATCCCCAGTGAATGGTGTAGCAGCATTATAGTTGGCTGCTACAAAGGTAAGGGAGATACCTTAGATAGAAGTAATTATAGAGGCATCAAATTACTGGACCAGGTGGTGAAAATTACAGAGAGAGTTATATAGCCCAATTAATTAGGAACAGAACTAGGTGAGATGACATGCAGTTTGGCTTTGCCCCATGGCGGAGCACTACTGATGCTATTTTCATAGTCAGGCAGCTGCAAGAGAAGTATTTAACTAAGAACAAACTATTATACTTGACATTTGTTGATCTAGAGAAAGCCTTTGATAGAGTAAGTACCCCGCTGTGTGATATGGTGGGCTCTGAGGAGGCTAGAAGTAGATGAGTGGCTTCTGAAAGCTGTACAGGCCATGTACAGAGATGCTGTCAGTAAGATGAGAGTTAACCACGAGTACAGTGTAGAATTTAGTGTATAGGTACGACTTCATCAGGGCTCAGTCCTCAGTCCCCCTCCTTTTCATTATTGTTCTCCAGGCCATAACAGGAATTCAAGACTGGCTACCCCTGGGAACTACAATATGATCTTACTCTCATAGCAGATTCTATATCAGAGCTAAAAAAGAAATTCCAGGTGTGGAAGCAAAACCTGAAATCTAAGGGCCTTAAGGTTAACTTAGCAAAGATTAAGGTTTTAGTAAGCAAGAAAACAGACAGGATCCTACCCACTTCAGGTAAATGACCCTGCTCAATATGTAGGAAAGGTGTAGGCAGGAATTCCATACAGTGTAAGCTATGGACATAAAAGAAGGGCAGTGGAATAATAGGAAGGTTATCAGAGAAAGTAGTGTTCATATGTGGAAGATGCACAGGAGCCATAAAAACTACAGACACTCGGGAAATTGATTTTCTCAAATGCCCCAGAGGCTCTTTAGAGATAGTGGATAATTTCTGCTACCTAGGGGACCTAATCAGTAGTGGGGGAGGATATACAAAAAGTGTAATAGCTAGAATAAGAATAGGATGGAGAAAATTCAGGGAGCTTTTACCTCTGTTAACAACCAAAGGTCTCTTTCTCTGAGTGAAAGGAATCTTGTATGATGCATGTATATGAACAGCAATTCTACGTAGTAGTGAGTTGTGGACCCTGAATGCAGGGGATATGCGAAGGCTAAAGAGGAATGAGGCTAGCATGCTCTGCTGGATGTGCAATGTAAGTGTACATGTGCAACAGAGTACTAGTGTAATGAGAGAAAAGTTAGGCATAAGAGGAATTAGATGCAGTGTGCAAGAGAGAAGACTGTGCTGGTTTGGTCATGTGATGCGGATGGATGTAAACTGCTCCATAAAGAAGTGCCGATCACTCAAAATGGATGGAACTCATGGAAGAGGAAGACATGGGACAAAATACTGAAGGACAGCCTCAAAGCGCTGAACCTTTCTAGTGCCTTGCTGTACTCAAGAAGACTCATCCTCCACAGCAGAATTGTTAATGCTGCTCCCCCTGCTGAAGAGGATTGGCCTGCAAGTGCCCTGTGCCATGTAAAAGCACCCATGCCGGTCCCACATGAAAAGCACCCAGCCCACTCTGTAATGTTGTTTGTTTAAGGAAGGGAGGGTGTCCAGCCAAAGAAACCAAAATATCTTTTTATTTTATTATCTTTTACTTGTTTCAGTCATTAGACCGCAGCCATGCCGAGGCACCACCTTGAGATATTTTAGTCGAACTAATCGACCCCAGTATTTATTTTCTTTTTAAGCCTCTATTGGACTCTTTTGCTGAACCACTAAGTTACAGGGATGTAAACACACCAACATTGGTTGTCAAGTGGTGGTGGGAGACAAACACAGACACACACACACACACACACACATATATATGATGGGCTTCTTTCAGTTTCCGTCTCACAAGACTTTTAGTTAGCCTGAAGACACTTGCCTAAGTTGCCATGCAGTGGGAGTGAACCCGGAACCATGTGATTGGGAAGTAAACTTCTTACCACACAACAATTATTATACAAAAAATATATTTATATACTTTAAATGTGACTTCTTTCAACTTTAACCAACAAAGTGGATGCTTAAAGCTCTTTGTGATTTGCACACATATACCCAACACACGCACACAGGAAACACACTTTATTTGATGCCATGGTGATGAACATTTCAGGGAAGAATCTGAGGGGCTAATTTGAAATCATAAGGGTAGGATAAAATCAATTTCAGATTACCTCTGAGGGGTAATTTGAAATCTATTTCATTCTAGCCCCTCCCTCTTAATATGAATACAATTTCAAGTTACTGGAATGCCAACTGAATGGAGGTGGAGTAATCTGAAATTGCTAGACTGGTATAATTTGGGAAAAAAAATTTAGAGGTGAATTTGTTGGTATGGTTGTTCGGTATGCTAAATGACCCCTTCTGTTTCTAGCATGATAAACGACCCTGTAGAGGGTTAGTTTATTTAAATGAGAGAGAGGTTAACACTGTGATAAAATAATGAAAGAAATATTTACAGAGTGAGTGTGTACTATTAGACAAATAAAAGATACAAAGGAACATCAGATGTCACAGAGCTGAAAAATTATGCAAATTATCTAATGTTCGTTAAAAGGCAATTACATTGTTGGAAAGCCATTTTAGCTATTTTGAAAACACAAAATCTGATTAATTCATTTTTCATCAAATGTGTCAGTCTTTCTGCTGGTACCAATAAAATAAGTACCAGTTCCAATATTAGGCAAATCTAAATCCCTTACACCCTACCTCAAAATTTGTGACCTTATATCTTAATCAAATATCAATAATCTATATAGTTTTGACTTTTATATTATTTTAATTTCAGAAATTCCGTAGTACAGTTCTACGTCGATACAATGATTTCTTAGTAATCAATGAAATGTTAATGATGAGGTTTCCTTACCGAATGATCCCCAGGTTACCCCCAAAGAAAATGATGGGCGGTAAGTGTCTTGGTTTGTTTTTTTTTTGTTTTATTCCTTTGAAATCATTGCTGAGAGACAGAGATGTTAGTGCACCAGTGTTAGATGTATCACAGTCTTTTCTGTCAATCTTCAGTATTCTTAGTTTGAATATTGTCTTTTTTGCATCTCATGGTTAATGACATTGGTACCAGTCATGTACAAGAGAGTCAGATTGACCTTGCACCAATGTTAGATCTCACTATTACTAAGCTGTTGTTGTTTAGCCCCTGTCCAGCTCTGAGCAGGCAGACCTAGAATTAAACCCAACTGGAACAGCTCGGACCATGCTGACATTTTAGAGATATCTAAGTTTACATTATCTAATGTTTGTTAAAATGCAATTACATTGTTGGAAAGCCATTTAGCTATCCTAAAAACACAAATTGATTAATTGATTAATTCACTTTTTATTTCTTATGGAACACAGAATTTTTATTGCCCCATGGTATATGATGGTGATGCTCATTTACAATTAGCAAGTGATGTCTAGGCAAGGAGACACAAGCACACATACAATGAGCTTCTTCCAGTTACCATGTTCCAAATCTCCTCAGAAAACTTTGGGTGACCCAGGAATATAACAGATGCTTGTCCAAGGTGCCACACAGTGGACTGAACTTGAAATCTTGTGGTTGAAAAGTGAAACTTGTTAACCATACAACCATGCCTGTGCTATTTTTATGAATTAACTGCTAAGATATCATAAGTCTTAATTTTTGACCTGTACATACTGGTACTGGCTGATGTGCTACATAAAATATTATATCATATTATCAGATTGTTTAGATATATAGCAGTTTTTTTTTTTCAAATACATAATTACATTGTTGTAGCTAATTAATTTCTTGCTTTCTTACAAACAATTATGTTAGTAAAATGTTGCCTGAGATCAGGGACACTGACCCTCTTTCATCTTTGATTAACTTGTTAAAATAGAAAAGTCAAAAGTAAAAGTTTTTTTTCACATCACCATAATATTTTATCATCATCATCATTTAACGTCCGTTTTCTATGCTGGCATGGGTTTGATGGCTTGACAGGAGCTGGAAAGGCTAGCGGGCCGCACCAGGTTCCATAGTATGTTTTGGCTTGGTTTCTACAACTGGATGCCCTTCCTAATGCCAACCACTTTACAGTGCGCTGGGAGCCTTTTACATGGCACCATCACCAGTGCTTTTTACTTCTTTTTACATAGACTATTACCAGTGCATTTTAAAGCTTTTTACGTGGCACCATCACCAGTACTTAACATTTCTTTCTACAAATTTATTCTATTTATTGATAGAAATTACTGAACTCAGATGGATTGTATGTTTGTTGATAGAGGCCAAAAGAGCAATAATTGATAGTTGCCATTAACAAATTCTGAGCCCACTGTTCTGTGTCTCAAACTAGATTTTATCCTCCAGAATTAATTTAAAAAGACAAAAACCACTGATCTAGATAACACCCTGATTTTGTTACAGTTTAGGCTGGGACTCTGTTCTAATAATATTGCTCTATGCAAACGCCCAGAGAACTAAATCTTTCAATCCATTCCACTTGTGGTATTAATCTATTTTCAGTCAAGTTCTAATATTGGTTCCAATTTTATCATCAATTTTTATTCTTTAAAGTTTAGGCCAAATCAGCAGCAATCAAGTGTTGGCTGTAGTAACAAGAATTGTTTTTTTTTCAAACAGTTGCATGCCATACTGTCTTCATGTACATCATTGATAGGAAAGGTCAAAAGCTGCCTGTGGGACTTGAACCCACATATCTTGTAGACTTGACAGGTGTTCTACCATTGGACCAAAGCAATTCTTCAAATTTCTCAATCCATTTTAGAAACTTTATTCTTATGAATGACAATTGATTGGTGTTGACATCATAGGAATTTTTTATAAACTTTTGAAATCCACCATTCCAAAAAAGAATTATTTCACTTTTTCTCAAAAGTTTATAAAAAATTCCTATGCTGTTAACAACACATACACACACACACGTGTGTGCACATATATATCTTTGTGTATGTATATAAATGCATGTTTATATATATATATATATATATATATATATATATATATGTATGCATGTATGTGTGTATGTATATATATATAAAATTTATTAGCAACATAGGCAGTATTAGTACTGAGAAGTAATATTCAAGTGGATGTTCTGTTAGAACAAACTTTACTGCGGTAGTTACCATGAGAGAACAATATCATCATCAAACGTCCATTCTCCATGCTAGCATGGGTGGGACGATACCACA
Organism: Octopus rubescens; assembly: GCA_027564515.1. Classification (NCBI taxonomy): domain Eukaryota; kingdom Metazoa; phylum Mollusca; class Cephalopoda; order Octopoda; family Octopodidae; genus Octopus; species Octopus rubescens. The sequence continues at coordinate 5,464,539 of JAOPUL010003537.1, read as the reverse complement.
GGAGCCAGCCAAACCGGAGCCTGCACCAGACCCTTGTGGTTTTGTTTTGGCAGGATTTTACAACTGGATGCCCTTCCTAGCACCAACCACTCAGCAGAGTGGATTTGGTGCTTTGTACATGGTACAAGCACCGGTGAGGTCAGTTCTGGCAGGGTTTTTA
>JAOPUL010003537.1:5290203-5308697 GCA_027564515.1 Octopus rubescens | reverse complement strand
GAAAGAGGAGAGGGAGAAATCCGGTGGAAAGGAGACGGTTAGGAAAGCACGTGTAGTTTACATGATGAAAAGATGGCTAACGCTGGCGGTGGGGCTCGGCTGTGAGGCAGGAAGCGATGGCAGCAGTCCAGCGGTTACGGGAGTGGTGGGATGAATAAAGGGATAAGCAGGACTAATTCCGGCCGACTCTGACGATAGAAGGCGGAGGAGGGGGGATATAGGGGGATACGAGTTAACTCCCCTACAATGTGACGGAGGAGGTGGGGGCGGGAGGACAAAGGCTAGTAAGACATAACAAAAAATTTTAAACGTGAGAAAACTGCAAACATTTATGCATAAATATGAAGCAAAAAAAAACAAAAAACAAAAACCATAGCAAGAAAACAGTAAGTAGTATGAATACATGGATGAGGTATAATCACCCAGAAAAAATGGAACACCATGTGATATGCATGAACATGAAATTAGCATCTGCAGCTGCATTTGCAGGAGTTTGAATGTGGCAAGTGTCTGTAAGTGGGGTCTACAGAAAAAAATGCATTAACTTTGGACATGTCTGTTGCAAGGATATAAACGTGCTTGTGAGTTTGCAGGGCATACATTATTATTATTATTTAAATTTTTTAAAACAAAAATGAAATGAAATATAACATACTGAATAAATGATGCTGCAAGAAAAGAAAGTAGAAATATGCAAAGAAAGAGTTCTTGAGAGACTCTTCTGTGAAGTCATGTGTGCGAAACAGTTTGGTCGCAATTCATTGTTGTGTTACTGGCTGCAACTAGGTCGCAAAGTTTGACCGTCTGGTCCATGTTAACTGCTATTTCTAACAGACTTAGTCATCATGCGTGGCTGTCGGCTGGTAACGAATCATGGGTTCCCACAAGTTGGACATGTAACAGAATTGCTTATAAGCCTATGTTTCGCCAACCATGCAATTGCTTTATCATTTGTCGAAATTTGTTAAAAGAGATCACAAGATGTCTAAGACTCGTGGATAATTGTTTTTCCTCATCAACGATATCAGTCCATAAAATATTGGGGCTTAATCGCCTCCCTCGTGGTGACATTATGGTAAAAATTTAAAAGAAAATGGTAATCCTTCAAGAAAGCGGCGTCTGCGTGTCTACAGGGATATAATAGTCCCACGTGTTGCTTACACTTTCCCGCATACGCTTTTGCTGTGGTAACGTGTCTAGCAGTAATAATGCTCCTGTAGCGATTAGCAGATCGTTAATATAAGCAAACACGAAATGCAATCCACGAACAACTTCGTCAATAAATGTCTGAAATGTACTTGCAGCATTCCTGAGTCCAAAATGCTTGAACAGGAATTCGAATGAACCGAAAGGAGTGGCGATAGCTGTCTTAGGAATATCGTCTGGATTCATGGGTATTTGATGATAAGTTTTAACAAGGTCTATCTTAGAAAAAAACAGTGCAGCCGTACAAAGACGAGAAGAAATCGGGTAGGTGAGGTATTGGGTACCTGTCTGAGATCGCAATTGAATTAAGACGTCGAAAATATCCCACGGGTCTAAAATCTGTTGATCCCTTAGGAACAAGATGGAGCGGTGACGACCAAGGGCTGGAGGAGAAGCATGTGGTCAAATTCTGCCTTTTCCGCCTTAAGTTTGTCCAGCGCCAAACGACGAGAGCATGAAAAAATAGGAGGTTCAATGGTGGTTATGAAATGCGCTGTTGAATGAGCTGGCTTACTTGGTTGAAAAGTGAGATTCGTAAGTACCGGGAACTTGTTTAACAGAGCTTGATACGAATCTCCTGCGGCCGCAATAAAATACAATGGGCTTAAATGTGGAGTAAGCGAGTCTTGTCCAGTAACAAATAACGTTGTGGAACTATCCCACAAACGTCGCTTTCGGACATCTACCGTCAAAGCAAAATTATGTAAAAAAAAATCCGCGCCTAAAAATCGGAAATGGGACATCAGCAATGACAAAAATCCACTTAAAATCCCTTCTAAGCGCCAAGTCTAAAGAGAGATATTTAGCCATAAGTTTTAATAGGTGAATGATTCACCGCTTGAAGTGTGACTTCTGAGAGAACAGGCTTATTGTTAGAAATTTCACCGGGCAAATGCTGCATGATGCGCCAATGTCTACCATGAAAGATTTTCGGGAATTAAAATCCTCCACAAAGGTCACACAATTCTGAGCCTGGGAAAAAGATGCTGCTGTGCTCAAAACTTCCTTTACAAGTTTTCCTGTTGTGAGAAAGAACAAGGAGGTACGCATTTTCGCGCGTTTTTAATGTAACCTGCATGATACCAACAAAATGGCGAAACCGGAGTAAGAAGTCTGCGTCTTCGAGACGGTGAACGACTGGAGTATCGGCAACGTGAAGAATGGTGCGAAGAGCACAACTGTTTAATTTCTCTGGTAAGTTCTAATATAGTTTGCAGCGTTGCTGCATGGTTTGGGTGGCTGTCGGCTGTCTGAGAAGAAGCGAGAGGCAAACTAGAAGCTACAACTTTATATCCGACAGGGGCGCTGTCTGAGTATTCCATAATATTATCTATTTCAGAAGAACACATCCAACATTTAACCCTACTTTTTCAGCGTTTATCGGTGTACCGGGTGAAGATAAACCCCGATAAGTGTGTTTTTGGTACTCGTTGTTTGGAATTTTTAGGACACCTCATAGACAGCGACGGAATTCGCCCGCTGCCCAGAAAAATCCAAGTGATACAAAGTTTAGCCCCTCCTACCTCTCTGCGGCAGTTACGCCAATTTCTAGGAATTATAAATTTCTACCGTCGTTTCATCCCACATTGTGCCGAGAAATTAATTTCTCTCACGCAATTATTGAAAAACAGAAAAAAGAGAAACGAAGTTATTTCCGTTTCACCTTTACAGCTACAGTTTTTCAAAGAGATAAAAGTTAGTTTAGAGCAACTTTCCCAATACAGAATGCTAAATTGTCTCTCTCAGTAGACGCATCCGATTTTGCTGTTGGCGCCGTACTTCAGCAAACCCATCGAAAGGAGACGCGGCCTCTGGCATTTTTTCTCGACAGCTTAAACCAGCAGAAACACACTATAGTACATTTAGCAGGGAGCTGCTAACTATGTATCTTGCCGTTAAATATTTTTCTCACTTCTTAGAGGGTCGTGAATTCACCATATTCACTGATACAAGCCACTCATGTTCGCTATCAAAGACCAACAACCATTCGCCTCGAGAAAGTTGACAGTTGGATTTCATATCGCAGTTTACTTGTGAAATTTCTCATGTGGCCAGAATAAATAACTCAGTCACATAAATAACTCTAGACTTCCTATTTGTTTTCTGTCTTCCATTTCAGAGATAGATTTGTCTGTTTTGGCTGCTGCCCAGTCTGCTTTAACATCGTTGGAGACTACATGTGACAAATTTTCTACTTGTCAATTCAAGTACATACCGCACCCAACAGCTGAGAAGACGATATTGTGTGATGTTTCTACTGGAAGTCCTCGCCCGTTAGTTCCTGAGAATCACAAGAAACATGTTTACAACGGTTTGCACTCGCTCTCTCTGGCCGAATATGCGTTGGCATATCACTGCATGGTCTTGGAATTGTCCGCAGTGTCAACGTTCAAAGATACATAGAAACATTCGAAGCACCCTTTGGCAATTTCAACCAACCAGACGCTCGTTTTCAACACGTCCATATTGACCTAGTGGGTCCTTGGCCTGTTAGCAATGGATTCTCTTACATCTTCACCAGTATAGACCGTTTTACACGCTGACCGGAAGCTGTTCCGTTACGCGATATTGCAGTGTAGTCTGTTGCCCAAGCTCCCAAGGCCACTTGTATTTCTCGTTTCGGTGTTCCCTTACGAATTACAACTGACCGTGGCAGACAGTTTGTAAAACTGTCAAAGTTGTTGGGTGTTAAGCACATCCACACCACCAGCTACCACCCGGCAACTAAGGGGATGGTAGAACGATTTCAACACCAATTCCAAGCTGCACTGCGATCCTATCCAGATCATCACCGCTGGAGTGAGTACCTTCCTATAGTTCTATTGGAATATAAATCTTCTGTTAAAGAAGATCTCGATTTTACGCCTGCAGAACTGCTTTACGGCGTGCCTTTGTCACTCCCGGGACAAATGTATACCCCTCTGGATTTACCTGCTCAAAATCCCTCTGCATACGTACATCGCTTACGTACCTATTTTGCTGATCTACTGCCTATGTTCTCTCGACGACAGTCTATGCCTTCTTTTGTTCCACAAGACATTTCCTCATGGATCCATGTATTTTTGAGGGTCGATTCTGTGCGAGGACCGCTCACACAACCGTATAAAGGATCCTATCGTGTCCTAGTAAAGACTAACAAACTTTTTACCATAGACGTTAATAGAAAAAAAAAAAAAAAGAAACAGTGTCTATTGACAGGGTCAAACGTGCTTTTGCTGAAGCCCTCACTCCAGAATCAAACGCCCCCCCCCCAACCTCCAAAATACACCACAAAATGCTGTAGACATCACATCTCCACTAGCAACAACATCGCATTCAGCTACCTCTACATCTCCTCATACCACCACAACATGCAGTGGACGCAATGTCCGTTGGCCTAATAAACTTTGCAAGACTATATATATTTAAAAACATTTCTGTGACTGCCTGTTTTTTTGTAATCATGCATTATCATATGATGTTGATTTTGTGTTCTAAGCATGCATTCGTATGCTTTACCATTATATACAAATTTTCCTTTTTTTTACCTGGTTTGAATTTTATTTGACTTTATATTTTTTTCTTGCTTTGCACAATCCCGCATACATTCTAATAACTGTACTAGCATGTTCAACCCTTTTGTCTTACAATTCTTTGCTATCAGCTCTTAACTATTATCGCATATTTGAGTCCCACAAATATTCTGATTGGGGAGCCCTGTAACAGAATGGATAGCAAGCAAATGAGAAGCTATTTCTCTCTCTCTGTCATTAATAATAATTGTATGTTCATAGCAGAGAACAACACTATAAAAAATCCTTGTTCTAAGCATCACTCTGATTGGTTAGTTTTTTGGCTTAAATTGTTTCCCAAAATAATTGCACCAGCTTACCAAAAGCTTCTTACAGTTCTGGTGAGCCTATCAGTCTATATAAAAAGGCTAGTTTTCCCTCCAAAATGAGTCTTACTTGCTTTTGACTCCAGCATGCCATCGCTCGCTTATTTCGTTTGACTACACCGCAACTTCATCTACGCCAACAACATCATAACTCAACAATGGAAGCGCCATGCCGAATGCAGAAATACTATGTTTTCTTCGTAAAAATACTCTTAATGTATGTATGACCAGTTCTTACGGTCCATTTCGCTGTACTATTCCTGTTATGTTTACTCACTGACATGTATGTTCTAGCAAGTCTTTTCTTCTATTCAACACCACTGATGTTCAATAAATGCTGAGATAAACTGGAAAAGCTGTTGATTCCTCTTACAAAATTAATATTTACATTAACAGGTTCCCAGACCATAAGTAAAGGAGTACTGTTACATTTGTGACTTTCCTAATTATTAGTAAGGGAACCTGTTACAGATTCATCACAACCATTATGAAGATACCAAACTTTCAGCAGGATTTTCCAATGAAACACATGCACTTAACTGACTCACTAAAATGTCACGAATATCCTGGGGATTATACAATAATCTAAAAAAAAACATGCATAACATGGAATAGCTGCAGTAACAATATACACGTAAAATATATTCAGTAATAATTCCAGAATACATTAATAATGCACATAGTACTCCTTTCATTAGCAACTACATTTCCCTTAAACCACACCTAAAGTGTGAAACAGTCGTCTTCAGATCCTCTACACACACCACCCTTCATTGAACATTGTTCCCAACTGCATGCCATATGTATACTTTTGCATATATACTCTACGAATATATGATACAATGATATAAAATCAATGTAACATATGCTATCTTAAAGATAGCGTGTTTGCACTTGTATACACACACACACACACACACCTAATCGGTACGGATTCATTAGAATGAAGTAGAGATATACAGATAAACTCCATCTGAAAGGACAGAAGAAAAAAAATCAGATTAGAAGTCCTAAATTTCACTCCATAATTGCCTACGTGGTTAAGAACGCGGGCTACTAATACCGAGTTCCATCTCAGGCAATTCCTGAAATAATAATAACACCAAGACACCTGATGAAGGCTGGAGAGGACATCAGCCGAAACGTTGTGCTAATAACAATACAAGATGACACATATCCGTCTAAGACATATAATGTAAAAATAAGGAAGATAATGTTAGATAGATATATGTAGAGAAAAATGGGAATAGAGCTGGGGGTGATAGAAATGAGGAAAGATTAATACATTGTTGGAAAGAAATTAAAAAAAAAGTTTGCGTTAGATTGGCAGGGAAAGAAAGACACATACAAAGAGATAGATATTGAAAAAGAAATGGAGAAGGGGATAAAAAGATGGATTATATGACTAGATGGATTATATGACTAGATATATATATAGTTTTAGAGAGATAAAAAAAATGGTGTGTGTATGTGTGAGAGAAGGGGGGGAGAAGAGAGGAGAAAGAGAGCAAAGAAAGGTATGTTGGTAAAAAAAAGGAAGACAAAGAAATATAGAAGAGAAAGACGGATTGAGAAAGAGATAGGAAGAAGATTATATAGAGAAAGCGAGAGTCAGAGGAGAAAGACGGATTGAGAGAGAGAGAGATAGAGAAAGATTCATAGATAAGTTGGGAGAAAGGGACAGAAAATTACATAAGAGAAAGAGAGAGTGGGGAAAGACAGATTAAGGGAGATATATAGATAGATAAAATTCGAAGCGGGAAGACGGATTAAGAGAGAAATAGAAATAGAAAGTTCGTTGTTCTGAAAGTGGTTTCTACTACAGAAATATTGTGATAAGTTGGTTTAAAATAACAGAAGAAATCTGTATAAGAAATTTCCTCGTTGTTTGGCCTAGCAACAAACAGCGCTAAGCAAAAAAGTTTTCGCCAAGGAAACTCTTATTTTGAAACCAAAAAGACTCGTGCATTTAAAAAGGAAACGGTAACTATTATTGACGCAGTTTCGCTTTGGAAAGTATGTACTCCATATTCTTACGTTTGTTTGGTTTGTCTTTTATTTTATTTTGTTTGTGTGGTTGGTCGTGGGTTATGGGTCAAAATCGACGTCTTTCAATGGGACATTATTATTGTTATTATCGTTGGTGTTGTTTAGTCAGAAGTAAACTCGGATCCAACAAATCTATTATCAAAAGCATTCCAGCCTTGTTTATCCCATTTTTTTAAATACCGCAGACATAAAACACCTCGGATCATCTTATCCAATCTGACGTCCGTCTTTTTAAAGTGATTAGGTTGTGTAGTTTGAAGAAAGAAATTTAACAACTGTTTTTACCAAGCAGGTCGAGCGATCGCGTAGAGCGGATGGGGGTATTTTTTAAAAAAGGTAACAAGGGCAAATTGCAAATCTATAAAAACCTGTGAGAGAGGGGGAAGGTAACTTAAAATATTACCCACTTCCTAAAACACAGCTCCTGACGTGCTTATGCAGGCATTCCTCTTTATGGCTCTTAATGTTCACATTTTCTGTTTTATTCTGTGTAACTATGGAAGTACTTTTAGTCATCATTGCTATCTTTTTTTCACTTGACTTGCGGCTGCTTTCTCCCCGGTTTTGTCCTTTCCAATGAGTTGTAGTGCACCTAAACATTGTATACAATAAGTTTATCTTCACCACTATCTTTATATTTTATATCTGGGAATGATTCTTAAATTTTACAAATTCATAGATATTTATTTTGACGCAGTTTTGGAAAAGTTATCTACTTTAGTAGGAAGGAAAAGGTACACAATTGAATGGGTGGGGACAAAAATCTTATATTTGGAAAACAATTCTTTCAGAATCTTAATTCCTGTTGTATGAAACAGGGAAAACTCCCACCCAATTCCTGGCTCTTGTCCTTCCTTATGAGGCAGTGATAGCTATTCGTGTAATATATGGTTTGTTCTTCAACTGTTTTATTTTTTCCATATCGAGTTTTTAGAAACTTCAGTTAACGGTTTCAAATTGAAGAGCTGGTCTAGAGGCTTCTTGAAGGAAGTAACTGTGGTGTTCATTTGTTGCTGAAGCATCGTAGGAAGATTCTAATGGAAACTAACATTTCTTTTACTTTTCTAATCCCTCGATAATGGGATACAGGCCTTTCTAACACCTCCATAATAGGAGGCAGTTGACAACCTTATTGATACCAATCTGACAGACTACCCTTAGTTCTGTGATACAAACTTGCTTTTCTTTTAAAGTGATCTAAAATAAACCTTCCACGGTAATCTATATTTCAAATACTAGCTTAATAATGACAAAGTTATTTTACTAAATTCTTCATTATTTTCAAAATTAGTTGAAACTAAGGCAGTGTATTTCAGCTGAAATATAGTAATGTGAAGGTTAATGTCCAGTGTAAACGCTCTTGCGACAACCGTGTTTGAGAGACGTTCCTAGAGGAATGTATATAATACGGGGTTGGGTTTAGGTTGGTTCATTGCAATATTTAACAAAAATCATTTAAAGGTGGTATTTTATTTAGTACAGTGTTTGTCACGGGAGTCCGGCATTTTTGAGTCAAAAGGTAGCAGGGAAGTTGCCGTTTTTTTAAAATAAAAATGTCTTAAAACCTTTTAAACTTGACCTACATCATGACGAACGAAGAATTAAGTGGATGCAAACTCTTTTATATTCATATTAATAAAAGGGGAGCAAAAATTCCGTTCATATTTTTTGGAGTGGGGAAGACACTGTTATTTGTTTTGAGAATTTTGATATAGCATATATTTTGGGAGGGATAATGTTGATTCAGTATACTTATAGCTGAAGGCGTTCCACCCGAGACCATTGTGTCTTTTTTGGATTTAGTTTATCTAGGATCATACGATTCAAAGTGTCCTTCCTTTTAGGTTGTGAAACGAGGAAGATTATCTGCTATTTCTTGCAGATCGAGCAACCACATAGCAGCTCCATTTAAAGTTTTTTGGAGCTCAAGAGGAGCTTGTTGATGTTACTGTTGTTGCTTGTAGGGCCGAGGGCCTTGCCGGAAGTATAAGGTCAGTGACGTCACGCGAACAACCGAGGGGCCTTGCCGGAAGAACAGGAGCAAGGGAGATTACGTAAGCGGAAGAACGACTAATGTGGGCCTCTTTTGCGTTGGGGCTGTCGCTCTGGACAGACGTGGTAGCCGTGTGAGCTCAGAGAATTTGCTGTTATGTTCTGGCCAGATGTTAGGTGGGTAGGGCACTCACGGGTATATCCCGTCCGGAGAGGATCGATGTTACGAGAGGACCCGCGAGATAGCTAAACTACGTTTTTTTTCCCATACCGCAAGCTACTTCGCTGTGTTTGTCAAACTAGGAAAGGTGAGGTGGACGTGTATGCAGCAGAAATTCGGAGGTTGATCAAACTCTCTGGATTTACAAGGGAAGGCCTAGACAATGCGGTGTGGCTAGCATTCATGAATGGTTTCCCTACGAGATATTGGTGCAGCTGCCAGGTAATGACAAGATGTCTATGAGCGAACTCATCGCTCAAGCTCGTGTGTCAACGCAAAACACTGTGGTGCTAAGAGCTACGGAAGAATACAGCGTCAGGCAGTGATCAACGAAAGACAAGGAGAAAAAAGCCTCCGTGAAGTGGCTGTGAGTGTTTAAAGGCCAGTGCTTTAGGTGTCAGGGTCCCCACATGGTGAAGGACTGCAGGGAGCTGAAGCCCAAACCAATTTGCTACTGGTGTAAGCGGACAGGATATATCACCTGCAAATGCAGTCAGGGAAATGATCAAAGGGGAGGGTGCTGCCCTATGACTTAACTCTGTAAGCTCATACTGCTGCCTATAGTGAAGGTCCTATTTTTTGGGGGGGGGGGGGTAAAAGCCCTTGTGGACATGGGTTGTACAACGACATTAGTGACCCCGAAGGTGGCTAAAAATTGGAACAGGATGAGTAGTGTAAGGGCAGTTGTTGATAGAGAGATTAGATGTAGAAGTAGCAGTGAAGTGGAGATGGTGGTACGGGGAACAAGATTAAGGCTGTGAGCAATTGTGATTGACCATGTGGTGGATAGAGTTGTGATGGGCATGGATATGATCGGTCACCTAGGAAGTGTTACAGTTAGTTAAGATGGCATTATGTTAGGTGGTGTGGGGGTCACCATGCACCATGAGTCTGCAACAGAAGAGTTAGAGCCCTGAAGAGAAATGTGCTGCATACACCATCGTAGCCAATGATTTTCAGGCTGTGTTCGACGGTCAGCAGTGGACTGTTCAGTGGTGCTGGAAAGGAGAGCCCCCGACATTGAGAAGTAAGCTAAGCTGTTATCAGCATACCCTGAAAGGAGATGCCAGGAGCGAGTTTAAGGGAGAGGTGGGGAGATGGATCGGGGAGGGTATTTTAATCCCTTGGAAGAAGGTAAAGAGCAGAGAGTTGCCACTAATGGCAGTAGTGCAGCCAACAGTAAACAAGATCAGGCCTGTACTGGACCTTTGAGATCTAAACGACTATGTATCGTGTCACACAGGCAGCGAGGTTACCGTTGTCTGTGGGGAAACATTGTGAGAATGGAGACAGATGATGAGGGCTTCCACAATCGTCAACTTGAAGTCAGCATATCTGCAGCAATATGTTGCTGAGAAACTATGGAAGTACCAGCTGGTAAGATATAAGGGCCAGGCATACTGTTTAACCAGGCTGAATTCAGCACTAAAGTTCATGGCGATGGTTCTCAAGTCTATCCTGGGAAAGGTGGACAAGATGAAAAAGGCCACCAATTCCTGTATTGACAACATTTTAGTGGATGAGACTGTGGTGTTGGTAACAGAGGTCATAGGTCATCTGAAGAAGTTCAGACTAACAACTGGTGGTGCTGGAAAGAGGAGCTGCACTGGGGCTCAAGCTGTGAAAAGACAAGGCAGGTGTAATGGTATTTTGGAAAGGAAACGAGATTCTGGAACTGGGCACCAGCACGAACAGACAAGAACTGTTCTCAATGTGTGAAAAAGTGGTGGGTCACTGACCAATTAAAGGGTGGCACCAAATGGCATATAGCTACGTCAAGAGACAAATGAACAGGGTGAACTGGGGGGACAAGTGGGAGAGAGGATGGTGGCTATGATTCAGGAGATCCTAGAGAAGGTAAGAACGGAAGACCCAGTAAGAGGAAGCTTGTATGTGCCTAAATTGGAGAAGGGACCATATGGTGTGAGTGACGCTAACAGCATAACGATTCTGGAAATAGGGGGTGTTGAGGTGGAGGACCTAGTCTGGCAAAGGAAAATGGATGATTACAACCACATCAATGTGGCTGAATTGGATGCAGTGCCGAAAGGAGTGAATCTGGCCCTGAGATGGGAGGCTGCGTACTATCGAGATTTGAACTGATTCAGCCATTGTGCTTAGATGGGTGGGATCAGTGATCACTGACGAGAGGAGGGTATGAACGGAAAGGGCAGTAGAGATGTTAATAAAGTGCCACCTAGGCATTCTGGGTGAGCTAGCTGCTGAATTTGGTCTGAAGTTGAGTGCAGATGTCCTAATCAGGCTGAAGAAAGCCTGGTTGGAAGTGCCAGAGTGAGGGATAGCTGGAGTGTGTTGGCTGAGTGACTCAAAGCTAAAGAGGTTGCATACCATGCATCATATGAGAGTGGATAGGACCCTGTACCTAGCCAGGAAAGTTGACTCTGATGTTATCAGACAGAGCGTTCAGAAAGTGGTCAGGTGTTGTGACCCACCCGAGGTGTGCACAAGGCAGGAAATGTCCTAGTGGAACACAACTTGAAATGATTGGCAGTGGATGTGATGCACTACTAGTAGGAGATGTATCTCTCGATGGTCGACTGCAGACCAGGGCGGTTGGCGATATGGAGGGAAATCAAGATGGGGACTGCAGATGAAGTTGCATGAATCCTGATTGAGGCCCTGTGAATTACTGATGGACAATTGCACTGCATTTTGTTCGGAGGTGCTGAAGGAAATGCTTGATAAGTGGAATGTGAACCACACTTTTTTAGTGGCATATAGGCCGAATGGAAATGGGATTGTGGAGAGACACCATCGTATGATCAAGGCAATGGCGGACAGGAGGAATATCTCATCAATTGAGGCAGTATTTTGGTATAATATGTCGCCCTGGTCAGGACAGACTGAGGAGTTGGTGCCACACGGAGTGATATTCAGATATGAATAGTGACATTTGTGTATGGTATCACAGCAGCCTGTGGAAGAGAGAGATCCTTCCTTTGTGCAGGTAGGGGACGAAGTCTGGGTCAAGCTCCCAAATACGTGCTGCACATCTCAATAGGGGAAAAGAAATAGTAATGGCTGTAAATTCTTGAAACAACATGTCTATGGATGGAATGCTGCAGAATGTCTTGGATATCCGCATGATCGTCAAGTTGTTGGATAATAGAGGAGGAGAGGATGCAAGCAGTACTCTCTCTCTATGGAGGTCTCAGTGGGAAAGACATCCGCCCAGGTGGATGGTAGATTTTGACATGGAGTGAGATGATGGGTGTATGATTTTTGAGTGCATGTGGGACGGGGGCTTTGCCAGAAGTATAGGGTCAGTGACGTCATGCGAATGGCCGAGGTGCCTTGCCAGAAGGACAGGAGCGAGAGAGGTCATGTGAATGGAAGGGCAACTAGCGTGGGCCTCCTTTGCTTTGGGACTGTTGCTTGGGACGGATGTGGTGGCCAGAGGTGAGGTGGGAAGGGCACACATGATATATCCCATCTGGAAAGGATTGACATTACGAGAGGACCCACGAGGTAGGTGAGCTAATATTTTCCCCCATGCTTCAAGCTATTTTGGCTTTCATTGAAGTAGGGTAGGAAGAAATGTCATTTCATCCGAAGAGGAAGACCAGTGCCTAAAGACATTTTAGCCAACAGAGTAGAGATGGCTTTGTTCATCTGTTTAAACGTCATTGAATTGAACTGTTTGCATTTGAGTGGGGAAAAAACAAAACAGAGACGGAATTCCAGAGAAAAGAGTCTAAAAATTGATTAAAAATTATATTGGGACATGCAGGAGTGTGAGTGTGGTCTTATGGTGACAATTAGGGATATTTCCATCTCGACAAAGCATAAGTCTAACATGTATCTACCAGATCAAAGTAATGTTGAGACAATAGATTTTGTGTGTGAAAAGTTACTTAGTGATTAACAATTTAAATGAATGAAACTGGAACATTTCTCAGGGATACTCTCTGTGTGAAGAACGTATAGTCAAGTGTGGGTTAATATACTTAATATAGTGAGTCGAAAAATGTTTAATTAAAATGTCATGAGCTTTAATGATAATTTCTTGTCGAGAAAGAGACGGGGATAATTTTGAAATTTAAATGGATAAGTACAGGGATGACAACATCTGACATGTTTCAATCTTATTTAACCTCCTCAGCAAAGCAAGTGTTGGCATTGACAAGGGCATCTGCTCAAAAAAATAATACTGTCTCAAAAAGTCCTGACAAACCCATACCAGTGTGGTAAAGCAAAAGTAAAAATGGTATTGATAATGATGATGATCGTAATAACCTCCACAGATAATATTAGTTTTAACAATTGTCCAAGATGTTATATTTTGTGGGGGGTGTGGAGGTCAGTCAACTTAACTGACACAGTTACTTGACTGGTACTTAATGTAATGTGTGTAATCCAGATTTTAGAAGCAGTACCCCTACAGGATTGCATGTCATAAAGATTCCTGCTTCAAAAATAAAAAAAAGTCCTAATAAACCCAAATCCAAAGTCTTGTGAGTGGGTTTAGTTAGTTAGTTCTCTCTGTGGCATGAGGCACATAAGGCCACAGCTCAATCTCTCCAACCAGATTTGTTTTCTGCCACTGTTCTGGTCTCATTCCAGCTTCTCCACTCTTCTCGTCTCCTTTCCTTGTCAATGGTCCTTTGCCATGTGGTTTTAGAGTGCCCTGTTGCTCTTTCCCCCCCCCCCCCAGTACTAACGAGGGCTCATTTTCATCATTTACCATCAGAAATGAGGAAGGCATTGGACTCACATCATAATTGCCATCATTTCTGTTGTATCATTGTCATCTTCATCTTTGTTGTCATTGGTGATGTTGTTGTCATAGTCACCGTCACCTTTATTGTTGAGCTTGTCATTGTCATCATCATGATGTCTCACTGGAAACTTTGATTAAACAAAACTTTCTAGCCATGTCTGTCAGCATACCAACTGGTGACACAGCATAGGGCAAAACTCATTGCTGGAGACAATTCTGAATGATGGTTGTTGTTTTGCCCCAGGTCAGCTCTGAGTGAAACTATGATTAAAGACATTCAAGTCATGACTATCCTGTCCTTTACTGAACTGTTGCATGCCTAGAACTATATTATGTATTTATTCATTGGAATTGTTTAAACAAGACATAGTGCTGGTGCCACGTTAAAAGCATCCAGCACACACTGTAAAGTGGTTGGCATTAGGAAGGGCATTCAGCTGTAGAAAGCAAGCCAAATCAGACTGGAACCTGGTACAGCTCTCTAGCTTGCCAGCTCTGGTCAAACCATCCAACCCATGCCAACATGGAAAACAGACGTTAAAGGATGATGATGATGTCTCCTCTAAGATGGTAGGGTGTAATTTGAACGTAATGATGGGCGAAATGTTGCTAAGCATTTTGCCCGGTGTGCTAACGATTCTGCCAGCTTGCTGCCTTAAAAAGTGGTTAGCAAGCTGCTACAGAAAACCAAAACCTGTACCTCTGATTAAGTGCCCTGTACCATTAAGCTAAGTGACACATGACAGTAATAATAATATAATAATTCTTTCTGATTTAAACACAAAGTCAGCAGTTTTGAAGGGAGGAGTTTAGTCAATACCATTCACCTTAGTACTTGACTGGTGTCATATTTCATTGGCTCTGGAGAGATGAAAGGCAAAATTGACCATGTTGGGATTTGAACTCAGAATGTAAAGAGCCAGAATAAATAATAGTAAAATTAATGCTTTCATTTTAATCTTATATTGTTTCAGAGTTAACCATGTCTCAAATATATGTTAGAACACCACTGGATTTTAACCATGGAAAGAATCTTTGGATTAATAGTGAACCGCAGGAAATTCCACCTGAGCCCAATACATACAAGAAAGTGTCTAGTGAAAGCCCTCTCAACAATGAAGGTAAGTTATTGATTTTGTTTATTTTATTTTGTATCTGTGAGAAGAGGTCAGTGTTTATGAATTTTGTAGGGCCTTCAAGACTGGGTTGGAGGAAAGAAAGTGAGAAAACATGACTCATGTGCTGCAATTTGGTCAGAAGGCTTGCAATATGGGGGACTTTGCTAAAGGCACCCAAAGACCAGGTGGTGGCATTTAAGCAGGCAACAGATTGGATTTGTCACTTATGAACAGGTAGAGTCCATATCTGATGAACTTTCACATATAGATGCAGGCATGGTTGTGTGGTAAGATGCTTGCGTCCCCACCACATGGTTCTGGGTTCAGTCCCACTGCATGATACCTTGGGCAAGTGTCTTCTACTATAGCCTCGAGCCGACCAAAGCCTTGTGAGTGGATTTGGTAGGCGGAAACTGAAAGTAGCCCATCCTATATATATATATATATATATCTGTGTGTGTGTGTGTCTTTGTGTCTGTATTTGTCCCACCACCCCTTGACAACTGGTGTTGGTGTGTTTACATCCATGTAATTTAGTGGTTCAGCAAAAGAGACCGATAGAATAAGTACCAGATTGAATAAGTACCAAAGCTATGGTAGGAGAAATTTGATTAAGGTATCATGCAGTAGGATTGAACTTGGAACCTTGTGATTGTAAAGCAAGCATCTTTTAGTCAGTCAAGTGATCGCATAGAGGCTACACTGTGCAGTAATGTATGGTGAAGATAATCACTAGATGAACTGATTTTGCGATCTGCTTTTGATTACTAATTATAATCAGCCCTGTGCAGGCATGGCTGTGTGGTTAAGAAGTTTGATTCTCAACCATATGGTTTTGGGTTCAGTCCTATTGTGTGGCACCTTGGGCAAGTGTTTTCTACTGTGACCCCAGGCTGACTAAAGCCTTGTGAGTGGACATTAAAATGATGATGGTGATGATAATGTTTTAAACATTTTCACTTCATATTGTTAACAAGAGCAGCAGTGAGGAAAATTTGTGAATGTTTTACAAATTAGAGAAATTCATCTTGAGTGCAACTCCGTATGAGGCCACTGATCCCCATTATAATGGGGTTATTGACCTCTTTAATCAGGGAGATGGAACCAATGAAGGATCCTTTGACTGGTCAATATAACTGCTAGCTATAACAGCCATGTTTTCAAATTTTTTATCTAAAATGATTTCTTGTATGAATAAAAATGTTAAAAATTCAAAAGAGAGGTTATAATCAACCAAATCCACCCCAGTGGTACTTATTTTATTGTTACTGAGAGTAGGGCGAATGAAAAGGAAAGTTGTTTCCTGCATGATTTCAATTTAGAAAACTAGAGGGAACAAAATTAACTTAACATTTAGTTTGGCACATTACCATCTGTGCCAACACACCACCTTCATAAATGAGATAGATTACAGTTGATTGAATGGTAGTACTTATTTCATTGACTTTACCAAAAAAAAAAAAAAGCAAATATGTGTTTCTTTTATATGTTACAATAGCTGTGAAGTCAAGGCAGTGGTTCTCAGTTGGTACACTGCAGCACACAAGATGTGACACAAGGAGTACCTTGATGCATCATGGATTTTTAAAAATATAATTTAAGACTAGAAAATTCGCATTAATGTTTGAAAAAACGTGCTTTTCATAATTTTGTTATACAAAAATATGATTTGATACCAGCCTGCTTGAAACTGCATTAGTTCTTTGATACAAACTTTGTTTTAAAGTAATCTAAACTGATACCTTCCATCAAAAATTTTATGTTAATTTATGTTCCAATTAACAGCTTAAAAATGACAGATATTTTACTAAATTCTTCATTAGTTTCAAAATTAATTAAAACAAAGGTATCACATTTCAATAAAAATATGCTAACAACAGAGTTAATAAAACAAGGTAAATAATGTTTTTTTTATATATTTTCTAAATTTTTAACTTTAAAGCATTTTTTAAAACCTTTCATGTGAAAATTGTCAGCAATTTTGCTTTTTATTCAGTAAGCCATGGAGTGAAAAAAAGATTGAGAACCACTGGGCTAAGATATCATCAGATTACGGAAAAGTGCAACCATCTGATTTTTTCTTATTTTTCAGACACAGTTGTCTAGGATTTCATTATCCAATGTACCTTTCCATTTTTTTCCAGAGACTGATTTGACAGATATTTCTAGTAGGTCAAACAATGACATAGAAGTTGCTGTGTTAGATTATAAGCTCAGAACTGTGCTTCTGAGCAACGCATGTAATCCTGCTTGGTTCAGGTCTGACAAAAGTTTCCACAATTACTTCAAGTTTATCAAACAAATCCGTCCCACCCATGATTAACATAAAAGAAAGCCTCCCCCCTCCCAACCACACCGTAAAAAAATGGATAATACTAAGCAGAAATAGTACTAGTGAAGATTTTACATTTTAATAACTCATTAATTATGAGTGCTTTAGGTAAGAGTTAGTAACAGGAAAGGCATCCAGCTGTAAAACAATACCTCAATAACATACACATCTAACCCATGCTAGCATAGGTAAACAGACATAAAACAAAGAAATGAATGAACAAGTATATTTCCATCTCAAATGGCTCATGTTAATAATCTTTAGGTAGTAAACTTAATTCATTGCCTTGTTTAACACCACCAAATGGTACCTTAAGTTCAATTAGCAGAGTCCTCTCTGTTGTAAACGTTCAGGATGGGTCTCTGGTTTTGGGATAAGTTCTTCTTTTCTTGATACTTGCCGATTCTAAAAAAAGAAAAAATCTGATGGGTATTGCCTTTCTCTTCTTGACTAAATGGGAGTGGGGAAATCCAGTTTCCCCTCACAGTTATAAAAAACTAATGCAATGTTATACATATTAGAAATATGGTGGTGGATCTGTATTTTGCTGATGAGGATTCAGTTGTTTGATCAACTGAATTACCTGCTCATTGAATTAACATATAAGTGGGTGAGTATTCCACAGACGTGTATACCTTAACGCAATTCTCAGACAGAATCCAGGTGATACTGTGTGACAAAGATTTAACTTCTGAATTACAGGTACAGTCCATACAGCAGGCTTTTACACAGTTTTCCTCTACCCTACTTCACTCACAAGGTATGGGTTGACCCGAATATACAGAAAATGACAATTATTCAAGATGGTGTGCTGTAGGATGGAAAGTAGTTGCAAAGTGAGAGCTTCTTAAACATTTTGCCATACTCTGCCTACATGTGAATATATATATATATATATATATATATAGGCGCGGCGTGGCTGTGTGGTAAGAAGCTTGCTTCCCAACCACATGGTTCTG
>JAOPUL010003537.1:5249371-5264211 GCA_027564515.1 Octopus rubescens | reverse complement strand
GCCACTTTTAACACACACACACAAACACACACACACACACACACACACACACATATATATATATATATATATATATATACACGTGCGTTCCCGAACCTTCTTTCCACCGGATTCTGCCTTCACCTCTTTCCGACGAAGGGCTATGCCCGAAACGTAAAATGTACTTTTTTTCTTTTATACTATATTGAAAGTCTTTGCTCCAAATTTCTAACCCAAAATTTCTTGTTGCTTCAGTATTTGGTATAATATTCTTCTGATGCTCTTCTTTATTATTCAGCTGTTGACAGAACTTTCCTTCGTTGTTTCTGAAGAGTGTATTTTGTTGGTACTCTTTGTTCTCTGTTGGTAACCGTTTTTCTGTTACTTGACACTGGTTTTCTTTTGATTTTATCTTATCTCTTCTTTAATTTCCTGCAATCATTTGCGTTTAATGTATATTTACAGTTCGTTCCCGTGTCTTTCCCTCGCCCTCTTCTTTTCTATGATTGCATGTATCCGTCCAAGATCTCTACTGAGCTGTTCAGTTTGGTTCTCAAGTCTTCGTTCCCAGCATGGGGCTTTGTCCCTTGTTTTCTTTTTGTTTCTAAGCCCAAGAATTTGCACAGCGACAGAAGCTGCGCAGTACATAAAGTCGTTTAGATCTGATATATTTTCAATATAGATTTTCCAGCTCGTCCATCTTCATTACTTAGTTTTCCTTAGGGCTGTAAAAAAGAAAAAAAAAGAACATTAAAAAACTCGTTCTAAAAAACACCAGGGTTCTAAGCTACAAGAAAAAACTTCCCTGTGACATCAGAAGTTTCTGAAAAAGTGTGGCGAGCTTTTTCAATGCCTCTTCTAATGTCTCGCCAAGAAGACTGGATTATTCATTAAAGAATAATGTAGGTGACCTCTTGGTCTTTTGCTCCCCTCAGCATCACATTATTAAGAGTTGTATAAATGTTCTCGAAGACATTTATGTTTGTCGCATCGACGTTGCCCATCATTGGGGTTTCTACTTCAACTAAGAATTATTTCTTATTAAGGTTAATCCCTGACAGGAATATCTCGTCTTAATCTCTCTGTAGTAAAATATTCAAGAATATGGTTGCTTTATCATTGTCGAAGACTTTCTGCTGTAAGTTGTTACCATCTCTTTACTGTTGGTCTTTTATGATGCTGACAATTTCCTGTGTATGAAATAAACCAACTCTGTTAGACATGTAAATGTATTCATTCTTGGTTAAGACTTGGAAGCAACATAGAATATAGTCGTTTCTTCCTCCATCTCCTTTATTCAGTTTCTTTGTGCATTCTACTTGATTACATGTTTTCTGATTATGGAAAGTCTTTAATCTAATTCGATAATCAAGAATTCTTTAGTCACAGGATTGAACAACTCCTAGCTTCTTTTCCAGTGTTGTGAATATATTTATTTACTTATTTATTTACTTATTTATTTATACACTATTCACTGTTTTATTAGATATAGATTATCACGTTTTTTTTCTCTTTCCTTTGATCATGGCATTAGTAGCCACCATTCTGTTTAGCTTAATTCTTAGACTTTTCTCAATTCCTATTAATTTACCTTTTATATCTGTCATTTCAACCTTTGTTTCGCATTTGTTGGCCTTGAAAACAGAAAATAATTTTTTTTTTCTTTTGTGGATTTCTGCATTAGTTTTCCATTGTTTTACTAAACATTTTAAAATCCTGCAATGGATTTTTAATAGCAGTTACAGAAGAAATCACTTTTTTTTTACTTTAGACTTTGGTTAAATGTTTGTCCAGTGTTGTTGATTGATTTAGTGCCTACTTATGAATATTATAACAATATACTATAATTGAAACAACTAAAGTGTTGATGTTTATGAATATATTTTTTGCATTTAGCCCTATTTTAATATATTATTGTGTCATTAATATTCCTAACCTTTGCTCTCATTTATGTGTTGCATTCTCTCTTTCTTTCTACCTCATTCATTCCTAAGTATTTACAAGTCTGTATTTGGTCCAGTTCTCTCATTTCAATTTGTTTATCAACCAAAGCATTAGTGTGTTTAATTAATTTTCGTCTCTTCAACGTTGCCTTGGTTCAATTTAATGAAACAAATCTTTTATCAATTGAATTAGTAACACCGTGTACAGTATACATCAGTGTTTCTAATCCATATGCATTAATAGTCTCACGACAGCATATATATCTAATTCCAGTCTGGTTTAACATATTCATGACATGTGTTCACGCAAAACAGAAGAGATAAGTTCTTCTTGGAATATTCGTCTGCTCATAGAAATCAGATTTGTTTCCATAATTCTTTCTTTTGACCCTACAGAATTGTTTACTATTTACTCATGATGTGTTTAATGTGTCTGTTTATTAGCAGTGCTGCCTTATTTGTTGGAGACGGGGAACATCGTCAAAAACCTTCTGGAAGTCAACTAATTCTAAGCTCAGACCTTTCCTTCTTTCACTCTCTTCTTCGGTTATGACTTTTGTTTATCTGTAGTCAATGCTTTCAATTATATAAAGCTTTTCAGAATCCCTTCTTTTCTGGAATAGGTTTTTTTCCCCATGCATTTATTTATCATCTACGAAATTATTACATTTAAGACTTTCAAGCTATAGGCAGACTTACCACTTGTAAACAAACTAACAAGAATCATACACCACACACACACACACACCACACACACCACACACACACACACACACACACACAATGACAAAAAGTATGAATAAAAATCTTGTCATTCAATCTAAATTTAAAGAGAAATTTAAACTTTAAAATTAACGCCGATTAAGTTTGAAAATGGTTTGCATAAATGTTTGTTTCATCAGAAATAAACAAGTAAAGCAATAAAAATGATGAGAATCTTAACATAAAAACCGGAATGTCTCAGAAATAAAACGAAAAGTGATATAAATGAATGGAAACGGAAGGAAAGTGTTTCGATACGACACACATATTTTACAGACACACTTAACCAGCAAACCGAAAATACAATATTTTGGTTATAAAATTTGAAGAGAAAATAATCCTAATATTTAAGGAACTTTGGATTTCAATAGATTAGTTAATTTAAGAAGTATGAATCTGTATATTTCAGGATTAGCTGTTTGTTTAGGAGGATCATTGCGCCAATAATAATAAACACACACACTGTGCGTATGTTTATTATTATTGGCGTAATAAAGGCGGCGAGCTGGCAGAGTCGTTACCGCGCCGGGAGAAATGCTTAGCGGCATTTCTTCCGGCTTTACGTTCTGAGTTCAAATGCCGCCGGGGTCGACTTTGTCTTTCATCCTTCCGGGGTCGATAAAGTGAGTACCAGTTACGAACTGGGGTCGATGTAATCGACTACTCCCCTCCCCCAAAATTTCGGGTCTTCGTGCCCAGTATAGAAATCATTATTACATTTACTAACACTACCATTTTTTCTATCACTATCACTACCAATTTCACCATTACTATCACTGGTGACAGGGGTGGGTTTGGGTGGTAATACAAGTAAAAAAAAATAGAAATATAACCTGAAATCATCTGAAATTTGATGAGAAAAGAAAAGAAATTAAGAACGTATTTATACTGTTATTTTACATGCAAACAATTGTCTAACGCAAGTGAGTAAGAAGCAAACAAATGATTTTACCTAGTCCTTAAATTCCTGCATATGATATCATTGGTCTAAACTACGATCACAGGGCTAATCGAAAGGGAAAAACAATATCTGAATATTCAAATACATAGCACTATTCAGAAATGAGCCCACAAACCTTTTAACATTGATGAAATGAAAATTGCATGCATAAAATTATTATTATCATTATTAGAATTGTTATGGCACTGGAAAAAATGCTTAGCAGCATTTCTTCTGACTTTATGTTCTGAGTTCAAATGCCGCTGAAGTCGACTTTGCCTTTCATCCTTTCGGGGTCGATAAAATAAGTACCAGTTGAACACTGGTGTTGATGTAACAAACTTACTCCCTCCTTCAAAATTGCTGACCTTGTGCCAAAATTTGAAACCATTATTGTTATTATTACTTCGATTTAACTTCTTGGAGTTCTCGATTTCACTTGCTTGAGGAGTTAATTCTGTAAGAGCGGACAGCAAACTGTCATCAAAGGTCTCACAATACTTAACACCAAAGTACCAATCCCAAGATCCTCACTATCCCCAATAAAGCAGTTTTCTGAGCATATTCTACCCTCATGTCAATCCCAATTTCTCCAACAAATTTCTCAAACCTGATTGTTAAAGCTCCCATTATTATTATTAATATTATTATCAAATGCTGCTGGGGTCGACTTTGCCTTTCATCCTTCCGGGGTTTATAAAGTGAGTACCAGTTACGAACTGGGGTCGATAAAATCGACTACTTCCCTCCTCCAAAATTCCAGGTCTTCGTGCCCAGTATAGAATGGAATATTATTATTATTAGTTTATTTTTGGCAATATTTAAAAGTTTTCAGCTTTGCCAACAGTTTGGTATCCAATAATAAAACTCACCCTGTAAGAAGCAGAGTTGCTGTAGATAAAAGCCAGCAACTTTGAAGCTCTGACCTTGAGATTTATCGATCAGCATTGCAAAAGCATTGCCTGAATAGGAAACCTAAATCACTTAAATTTAATAAGACAGTCACTTGGCATTAGTGGAATATTTGGAAAGGAAACATTTTCTCTTTGGTACTTTTCTGGTTGGAATAGTAGCATCTATTATCTATTATGCATAATAGCATTGGTATCTTTGCAACTAAACAAGTTACACAGAACAAATTTAGGAGCCTCAAGAATTCACAGCTATATAATAAATAGAAATGCCATTTTCCAGTTTTAGCATTTAGTATTGGCTCATCAGAACAATATAAGGAGTTTACAAATTCAGTGGAATAACTGACTGTTGTTTCATTTACATTGTGGTAGATATACTGTTTCAGAGGATTTATGTTCAAATTCTTGTTCAGTAATTTAGTATTTCAAAACTGATATTCTTGACAGTAGCAGCCAATTAGTAGAGTCAGTAGAGCTGACAGATTGATTTTCAGTAATCATTCCAGTCCTTTAAACCTTAGGTTGAAACCTCTGAATTAAAGGCATTCCAATTGTTTTAGAGTTATCTTGAACTGTGTTATTTAATGTAGTTCTGTATCCAATCCCGCAGCATAGCAACCTAAGCAAGTCTTTGGGCAAGCATCAGGTTAACTAATACTGTATGAGTGGAATTTAATATACAAGCTATTCAGATTATTATGTATAAAGCCCACCCCCCTCTATTACAATCCTACTCAGTTGAGAGGGTTTCTTCTTTTTCTTTGTCTTGCAAGTTACTTGGCAAACTCACAAGTGCTGATGCCATGAAAGAGCACCCAGTATACCCTGTAAAATGGCTGGTGTTAGGAAGGGCATCCAGTTGTAGAAACCATACCAAAGCAGATTTTGGAGCTTGATGCAGCCCTCTGGCTCATTTGATCCTGTCCAACTGTTCAACTCACTCCAGCTAACTCTTATTGGGATTCAAAATTCAACATCCTCATTATTTTAATGTCTACTTTTTCATGCTTGCATGGATCAGACAGAATTTGTTGAGGCAGATTTTCTATGGTCAGATTCCCATCCTGATGCCAATCCTCACCTTTTCCAAGCAAGGTAATATTTTCCCCATGGCCAGACATGTTTTCTCAGAAGATTGGAAATGAACAGCACCACTTATATGATGGTGATGTTTGTTTACAGATAACATGCAATGAT
Organism: Octopus rubescens; assembly: GCA_027564515.1. Taxonomy (NCBI): domain Eukaryota; kingdom Metazoa; phylum Mollusca; class Cephalopoda; order Octopoda; family Octopodidae; genus Octopus; species Octopus rubescens. Next base: position 5,258,476 of record JAOPUL010003537.1, on the reverse strand, counting down.
GACCGTCCAACTCATGCCAGCATGGAAAACAGACGTTAAAGGATGATAATGAAGATGACGACGACGATGACGACGACGATAGAGTATAACTTGAGAGAATGCTTTACTATTTTTAGCCTGTTGAGTGATGTCAAAGAGGATACCTCCATCACCTTTGTTATTACTGTTTATGCAGCCTGGTGCAATCATTCTTGCTGAAATTGCCTTATATATTTTTGGTAACAATCTTGCAGTAGCAAGTATACCATTCTTAATACTGCAGACAGTTTAGCCTTACTATCCTGGTTTCAGAGTCAATCTAAACATAAAATGCACTATTTTTCTCCTAGAAACAAGAATTATTGTTGATGGTGTTGTTATTTAGACCTAGGTAAACCTTGATTGGTAGGCCTTTGATCAACACCTTTCCTGCCATGACTACATTATCTTTTTGTTTTTCAGAAATAATGTAAGCAGGATTATATTATGTAGTACATTGTTTTTTATGATGGGTGTAATTTGAAGGAGATTCAGCTGCTATTTTTAGTTGGTTGGTTAACCATATAGAATCTCCCTTATTAGTTCAAAGAAATAGTTGTTACAATGTCAGTTGTTACACTGCTTACCACAAGAGCTATTGTCTTCAGAACGACTCATGCCATTAGATATTGTCTGTCTTGTTTTAGTACCACATTCACAGAAAATTTCATTCATTGCATCAATATCTCCAATTGACTGAAAAAACATCAGTCCTGTATAACATGAGCTCGCATCTGTAAAGCTTGTCTCTGCATTTCTCTTTGATTCCTATAAGTGGTGTCTCTTGATTGTTTATATGTTTGTATGTCTATCTATATGTCTCTCCCTCTCCTTCTCTCTCTCGTTCTTTTTCTCCTGTGTATTCACAGATTTCTTTTTGTATCAATTCTTGTCATCAAAGCTCCTAATCAATGATGTTTCCTGCATGAATGCAACACATGCAATGCATACAATACAAGACTAAGGTATACAAATGACAAATCTGATTTTAATTTAAATCTTTGATTTTTCTGAGAGATCGTTGAAAAGAGGGTACAGTTATTATATATGTACCCTACTTCAGTTACTTTGGTTTTTAAAATGACTTGCTCTGGTTTAAGTACCAGGAATCGTCACTACTTCAACTGTATTTCAAATTGGGTTTCAGTTTCTTGTCAGTATGATGCAGCTTTTCTTGTCTTCCTTGCAACCAAAATTCAATTTGGCTTACAGTCCCTTGTAATCATGTTAGTATCTCTCCTTGTTCCTCTGAATTTGATTTGCAGTCTTATTTTTATTTGCGAATCAGCTTCTTCTAGTAACTGTCTTGAAGCTGTTCTTATCTGTAGACATTCTAATAGTTTTTAATTTCAGTTTTGAAATTTCATTCTGCATTTCATCTGTTTTTTTTTTTTTCCTGGATATCCTAAATCAAAATCATGCTTTCATGAACATCTTTTATTACCGTATTTACCCTTTTGTTACCATATTTCTGTTGAAATACACTGCTTTTGTTTCAATTAATTCTGAAAATAATGAATGATTTAGTAAAATGACTTAGTTATTATTACGCTTGTGTTTGGAACATAAATTAACATGAACTTTTGATAGAAGATTTGAATTTAGATTATTTTAAAACAAGAAGTTTGTATCGTAGGACCAGGTAGGTCTCAGGTGGGTTAGTACCAAAAGGAATGTCTTTGATCGTGGCCCTGCTCAATCAGAGCTGGACAGAATTTAAACAACAATATACAGTTGAACCTGTTGATAGAACAGTGTGATCTTGATTTAGATTTTCTGGGAATTCTTCATCTGTATTTATGTCTTTCCTATTCTGAAAATGTTATAAAATAGGAGTTGAGAATCTAAAAAAAAATGGTTCCTGAAGTGTAAAATCTAGATTTAGTGAATGTTATTTCTCCTGTGGTTAAAACTGCCACCACACTTTTAGTAGGTTACAGATATCAACAACCTACTCAAGCAATCATTTCTTTCAAATACTATTGAAATTTCTCACTGTTCATAAGGAATATCATGTAATCCATTTTCATGACCTCATAGCAATGTTTGTTTTTTGTAGAATTGACATGTTAGGTTTGGTGAAGAATGATTGAGAAAGTTGGTAGATGTTCATGGATAAACATATATAGACACAAATTTTGACACAGACACACTCACATATTATATATTAATGGACAGACAGATATACTTATAACATTTTGGCAGAAGAGTGGATACAGACACACACATAGAATATACTTATGGGCACACCAATATACATATATATTTTGACACAGATGCACATATTATATAGTAATGGACAAACATATATATACACATTTTGACACACACATAATATACTAATGGAGAAAGAGATATACATACACATTTTAACAGAAGCATGGACACAGACACATACATATAATAATGGACAAACGGACACAATAAACAGATATGCACACACATTTTACAGGAACATGGACATAGGCATAGACACACCTACAAATATAGTAAAACCAGCATATATCAACTCTGTGCACAGATAACCTAACCAACCTAGAAATATTCATGATACAAATACAATGTCTTTCTCAGTGAGTGTGTGTTTGTGTGTTTGTCAATATACGCATAAATGTGTATGTAAATGTGTGTGTGTTTATACTCTGAAATCTAAATATGTTAAATGTACATTACTTCACAATGCATTTACATGTATATGCACACATATAGACATCATATATACTCACATAACACAAGTATAGATTCACTACCTAAGCATCCAGAAGCACACGTAAATATTCTGATTGCACATGTACATTTGCATTGAAATGTAGGTGTAGATTTCCAATATGTATATGTTTAAATGTATATATGTGTACTATTATCTATGTATAGCAATTTTATATGACTTCTGAGCCTAACTAGCTATAAACATAATATATAAATACAGTATGTGCATGTTTGTATAGTAAAAATCAATACACATAAACGCTATGTGTACCTTTATTTGTTGATATGTTTGTGTGTGTGTGTGTGTGTGTGTACGTACATACATGCATGTTTGTATGTGTATGTGTATATATGTATTTATATATGTACATAAATGTATGTATATATATATGTGTATAGGCACATGTATATATATGTGTGTGTGAATATATATGTATATACATATATATATATTCTTTTATCTGTTTCAGTCATTAGACTGCAGCCATGCTGGAGCACCGCCTTAAAGAATATTTAGTCAAATGAATCGACCCAGTACTTATTTTTTTAAGCCTGGTACTTATTCTATCGGTCACTTTTTGCCGAACCGCTAAGTTACGGGGACATAAACAAACCAACACCAGTTGTCAAGCAGTAGTGGGAGACAAACACAGACACAAAGACACACATACACCACACATACACGACAGGCTTCTTTTAGTTTCCGTCTACCAAATCCACTCACAAGGCTTTGATTGGCCTGAGGCTATAGTAGAAGATACTTGCCCAAGGTGCCACACAGTGGGACTGAACCCAGAATCATGTGGTTAGGAACCAAGCTTCTTACCACACACCCACACCTGCACCTATATATGTATATATTATATATGTATTTAGGGTAAATCTCAGCTGTATCCTCATTAAGCACATTTGCTTAATCCATTATTCCAATCACTAAGTATCCATTATTACAGTTGAATGTAAATCCAACCATATCAAATTTGAAGATTATGGAGATATTTTGCAGAGTTGTTGAATAAACAGAACAGTAACATGGAAGGTTTTGGTATTATTTATTCTCCATTACACATTTCATTTTCCAATAGGAATCACAAATATTTACATGTATATGTAAAGAATTTCCTATTAGAGTGGTCTTCAGACAGAGAAAAACTTTATAATACGAAAATACACTTGGATGAAAATGCTTATATTTATATATTTATCAGGAGCATTAGATGCTCCTGATTAATATATAAATATAAGCATTTTCATCCCAGTGTATTTTCGTATTATAAAACTTTCCTGTCTGAAGGCAGAATAGGAAATTCTTTACATGTCTATATAACATTGTAAATATTTGTGATTTCTATTGGAAAATGAAACATGTGTAATTAAAAATAAATAATACCAAAAAGTTCCATTTTCCTGTTCTATTTATATATATTTATATATAAAATATATATCATCATCATCAACAGCATTTAATGTCCCCTTTTCCATGCTGGCATGGGTTGGATGGTTTGACAAGAACAGATGAGCCAGAGGCTGCACCAGATTCTATGTCTGCTTTGGCATGGTTTCTACAGCTGGATGCCCTTCCTAATGCCAACGACTTAACAAAGTATACCAGGTGCTTTTTACATGGCTCCAGCATCAGTGAGTTCACCAAGTATCCACAAGATAAGACCCCTCAACTGAGTGAGATATAGAATGGAGGGATAAGAAACTCTGATAGAGGAGCAGGTGTCTTGCTGAAGAGTTGAATATATGGCTTGCCCATCTGTAAAGAGAGAGAGAGAGAAAGAGAGAGAGAGATGAGGTTCATGGTGGATATGAGACAATAGGACAGAAGAGGGGGAAAAGGTGGATGTGCAGTGAGTGAAAATAGTGTGACAGATGATTAGAGATAAGGAATGGGTTGGATGCAGGGGATACTAGTTCAGTGTAGGGGAAGTGAAGAAAATAGGGTAACATAGAAGATTGATGGAAGAGTGGGTGTCAGAAGATGAGTTGTGGGGAAGGCTTGACAGAGCCTCAATTGTGCTGAGATGGTCTTCTCAAGCACAGCATAACACCATTCATCTCAGTCCCCCATCATCTCCTGTGAGAAACTCAACATCTTGAAGTCAGTCTTCACCACTTTATCCCAGGTCTTCCTCTTCCACATGATCCTTCCATTATTTAGTGATTGGCACTTCTTTATATAGTTGTCCTCATCCATCTGACCATGCCAGCACAATCTTCTCTACTGCACACCACATTTGATGCCTATTATGCCCTATTTTTCTCAATACATTTGTACTTTGTCATACATGCACACTGACATTGCACATCCATCGGAGCATGCTAGCTTAATTTCTTTCTAGTCTTCACATGTCCTCTGCATTCACAGTCCAAGTTTCTCAGCCATGTGGAATTACTGTTCGTACACGGGCATCGTACAATCTGCCTTTCATTCTGAGAGGTAGGCCTTTTGTTACCAACAGCAGTAATAATTCTCTGAACTTTCTCCAGCCAATTCTTATTCTAGCAACTGTACTTTGAGAATGTCCTCCTCCACTGCTAATTCGGTCACCAAGATAATAGAAACTATATACTACTCCTAGAGAGCCCCTCTGGGCATTTCAGAACATCTATTTCCCTGTTTGCTCCTATTATTTATTGCTCTTGCACATCTGCCACAAACAAATTCTACTTTTTTTGTTAACTTTCTTGTGATTCCACTGCACCTCTCATGTGTCCATAGTCTTTACTGAATACATTGTATGTAATTTCTACCTACACCTTGTCTACAAATGGAACAGGGCCATTTTCCCTGAAGGGATTAATGTCCTGTCTGTTTCCCTGCTAACGATATATTCTGCCAAAGTTCTAGTTAGCAGAATATATATATATAGAGAGAGAGACAACGATGCAAATAAACAGATAAAACTCCTTGGGTTTGTTATACAGAATATATATACATGTATACATGTAAAAAGAGAAGGCATAGACTGTAAATTTAGGTAGTTTTGGTTGAAGAGGCACGGAGAAGATGGGGGAAGGAATTCAAAGAATGAAGATGGGGTGGCTGTAAGGGGGGGGGGGGATGTGCTGGGTTGAAGGAATTTACAAAGGTAATGTTAAGAAGGAATATTTATTAGAAAGGTTTATGCTACTAGTGTGACCAAGTTGTAACTTAAGGTTAATTGTAATTCAGGTTAATTGTAATTAGGGAATTACATAGATTTAACAAAATGGGCAAATGATGAATAGAACCTATGTTAACATGAAAGGATTACATCTGAGAATCTATTAAGTAATGAGGAGTTGTGGTTGCAAAGGATGGTGAGCAATTCCCTTAAACACAGTTTACAAACGCTGAGGTTAGTGTTGTAAGGGGGAGCCTCACTGATGATGGACCAGGATAGGGTATAAGGAATGTTTCGGGATTTGAGGTTGTGTATATAAGTTGCTAAAGAGGTAGATAATTTAGAAGTATCTGTTAAAACAAACAGGAAGTCATAGTCGTAGAGAGGTGAGACAACTAACCCCAAGTCCCATTCAGGAGCGATGGACATGGCTGTTTCTCCATTTTTGACTATGACTTCCAGGTGTTTTAACCAATTCTTTGAGAAGGTCACCGCCACCACATCAAATCACAGCCGACTGGCGAACTAGCAAAGCACATATATATAGTCATGGGCAGACTATTCAATTTGCCTTTGGTTCAGTTCAGGTACGTGATGTTGATAAGCCACAAAAATGGTGAAACATTGCTCATGAATGGGACTTGGGGTGAGTGGTCTCGCCTCTCTATTTCCAGGTGTTTTAACACCCAGTGCTTTGAGAGGGCCACTTCCACTGCGTCAAATCACAGCTGACTGGCAAACTAGCAAAGTACATACATTGTGTATGTGTGTTTGTTAAAAGCACCCATGCCGGTGACACATTAAAGGCACCCGGTACACTCTCTGAAGTGGCTGATGTTAGGAAGGGCATCTAGCCATAGAAACCAAGCCAAAATGGACTGGAGTCTGGTGCAGCTCTCTGGCTTGCCAGTTTCCAGTCAAATTGTCTAACACATGCCAGCATGGAAAGTGGACGCTGAGTGATGATGATGATGATAATGAGGATATATATGTATATATGTGTATGTTTGTGTCTCCTTATCCTGGCAACATGTGATAGTTGTGAGTATCACTGTCATACAAGCAGTGTCATTCATTTCCAATATTCTATGTAAACATTTCTAGCCATGGGGAAATATTACCTTACTTGGAAACAAATGAGGGTTGGTGATGGGAAGGGCATCTGGTCATAAAAAATCTGCTCAATAAACTCTTTCTGACTCATGTAATCATGGAAAAGTGAACATTAAAACAATGATGATGATGGTGTTCAGACTTAAAGAATGTGCTTGACAATATGTTGTTAAAACCTTTGTTTGGTGTTTTTCCTATTGCTTGAATACTCCAAATTTTTTTTTTTTTACCAATTTTGCATGTTCTGTCAAAGCATGCTCCTCTACAGTTGCATAAGTCTTGTGAATGCACTTATGAATGCATTTATGACAATTGAAAATAATGTTGAAGGTTCTGTCTGGTAATTAATAAAATCCCAGAAATAATTCCTCATTGGCCACCAAGTGTTTATCAATCCAATGGATACATAAAAGATGCTGTTCTTTGTCAGCTACATTGGTATATTCTTCTGGAGAGTCTTGAAGAGTAATTAAAAACAAAATTGTGCCTACTTCATCAAGTCAATTTTTCACAACAATGTCAGCCATTATGGAACAAAATTCATTTTGCAAATGATTGTTCATTGCTTGCTATTGTTGGGGATACCTGAAATTGTTTAATAATATATTTAACACAGGTTTTGAAACAAAACCACCAGACAGTTTCCTTGTAGTCAATTGACATTTTATTTAATTATACCAACCTAACAAATTAAGATGTTTAACCCTTTCGGACCTACAGCATCATAGATAAACACTTAAGTCTATTAACTCTTAAAACAATATAATGATTCTAATATTATTTTAAAATTTATTCCATTGAATTTGAGTCTAAGGAATTAACCTAAAATTTTATATTACTATAATTTGTTAAAAGTATTTTTGAAGATAGAAAGTAATGCAGCTTAATTGAATCATTCTGCTTTCTACCTGAATCCAAAATGTTTGCAGTTTTATCTATAACCATATAACATGGTTAAGTTTTGATAAAGAAAGTCAACTAAAGTTTGTGCTGATTTCACACTTTTATAAAATGTAGCAGAATTCATTCATTCATTCATTCATTCATTTTTTTCCATCTATTTTTGGCATACTAACATGAGTTAGACAAATACATATTGTTGAAGTATTGTTTCACAACCAGATATTCTTCTTGTTGCTAATCATTGCATGTTTTTAACACACACACACACACACACACACACACACACACACACACACACACACACACACACACACACACGTGCACACACAAAGATTCACACACACACACACACAGACACCCGCTCACTCACTCACTCACTCAAACCATCATCATTTAATGTCCCTTCTCCATGTAGGTGTTAAACAATAAGGATGATGAGTGAGAGTGAGTGTGTTTGAAAAACTTGTAAGGATTAGCAACATCTAACTGTAAAACAATGCTTCAAGAATATGTATTTGTCTAACTCCTGTATTTGTCCAGTTTATATATATATATATACCACTCAACTGTGGTATAAGGGTGTTATCAGACACTAGTATTGCTACAAATAAGAGAATCCCTTTCTTTATCTTCCCCCACATACATATCTTTTAGTTAGGTGTCCTTACCTCTCTTCATACTCCCTTTACTTACATTCTCTTATTCTCTCTTATATTCTCTTTTTTTCACCTCTCGTTCTTTACTATGTGGAGATCTAATTTCCTCCTCCCTCACCTCTTGACCAATCATATGACCAGCAGCATGAATGCGTTCTTTTACCACGGACTGCTGAGTGAGATGGTCGCTTTTCCATCTCTCTTTTATTTCTTATTTTTCGTCCTTGTATCATTTTCTTTCCAATGCTTTTACCCAGCATATATTTAATACATGTTTAAATATTGCTGGCAGTGCACTAATATGAAACGGTCTTAAAGTTAAAAGTGCAAAACCATGTTATTATATATTTATATATTTTATATATTTATATATAATTATATATTAGTGTCTTTAACTGACGAGGTGATAAGCATTGAATTGTCTTGTTTTTGTTGGGCATTTGTTAATATTACGGTTGGTATACTTAAATATTTAATCGTGTGTGGTTTGATCGATGGTTTCCCGCCTTTATGCCAGGAGATTAATTCCTATCACTATGTGTACATACGTATCATTAAACAGGTTGCTGAGAGTTTGACTCTTATTTCTAGCA
>JAOPUL010003537.1:5238256-5249271 GCA_027564515.1 Octopus rubescens | reverse complement strand
GTCAAACCGTCCAACCCATGCCAGCATGGAAAACGGACGTTAAAGGATGATGATGATGATGATGATGATGATGATGTATGTATGTATGTTCCGGTGATACGCTCTCTGAAGTGGTTGGCGTTAGAAAAAGCATCCAGCCGTAGAAACCAAGCCAAATCAGACTAGAACAGTTGCATCCCACACAGGCTTGCCAGCTCCAGTCAAACCGTCCAACCCATGCCAGCATGGAAAACGGACGTTAAAGGATGATGATATGTTACATTGAGTGACTTTTATAAAATGTTATGAGTGTTTTGGGCTGCCTTTTGCTTTTGATGATTTGATGTGTTTCCAGAATTTTTTTCATTCTTTCATCCATGAACTAAAGATTTACGACAAATCTCTTCTCCTATTTGGAGACACATTTCATAGACAACTGAAAAATAATTGGAAAAGGTACCTGGATGAGTGCTTTACCTTATGGCAGGAAAACCTTGATACACTCACAGTATTTAAAGATATGCTTAGCAACATCAACTACAATATCCAATTCACAATGGAGTTTTTTAACCCCAAGGCACTTGCCTTTCTGGATATCTCCATCACCAACATGGATGGGAAAATAGAAACAGACACGTTCTATAAACCTACAGACTCCAAACAGTACTTTCTATACACATCCTGTCTCCCAAAACACACAAAATTGACGAGTATCCATTACTGATGATGATCTAATAAGATCGAAATTACGTGAAATGGTGGTCTCTGAAGCGAATTGTAACAGGAGTTCACTCCCCTTTGCAACACACGGGTGTGTGGGACGCACCAAATAACCAGCTGGAAAGGGCACTTTCCTGGGGTTAAAATAGCAGTATTTTCATGCTGTCAAGTTAAACTTGACTTCAAAATTAATATAAAATATATATTATTCAATCATTTTGGATGAATCAACTGACACTACTGACTCAGCGCAGGTTTTATACTTCATTTGGGCCATAACAAAAGATTTTATTTGCTATGAAGAGTTACTGGCTTTGGGCACTCTTATGGGTAGAACACAAGGAATAGATATCTTCACAATTTTTCAAGATAAATGTTGTGAAGTTGGACTGAATTTAGTTAATTTAGTGGGTGTATGTACAGATGGTGCACCTTCCATGACAGGAAAACACGAAGGGTTTATTGCATGGGATAAAAAAAGTTTTATCAGATCCAGATGCTCTCATTTCTTTTTATTGTATCTTACATCAGCAAAATCTCTGTGCTAAATCTACTACTTTAAGTGATACTTTGCAACAAGTTAAAAGTATTGTTAACTATATTCGTGTAAACGCAAAACAGCATCATCAGTTTGTAACAAGCTAAAATTGGATGATGAGGTATTCAGTGTAGATTTGCCGTATTATTCTTAAGTGCGTTGGCTATCACAGGGACAGGTGTTAGCAAACATTTTATCTTTGCGAGAACAGATAATTAAATTTTATGAAGGACAGAATCAGCAATGTGAATTATTGAAAGATTTCTATAGAAATGCTGCATTTCTGTGTGATATCATGTCAAAGTAAAATGACTTGAATATTTCTTTCAAAGTAAAACTAAGTCTATATATGATGTGTGGCAAAAAAAACCAAGCATTTCAAAAAAAGTTATCTTTTTTCAAAACCCTTCTTCTTCAAAAGGAAATTTCGGATGGACATTTTTCTCAGTTATGAGCAGGAGGATTCATGCAAATCATTCGAAGAATACGCAGCTGTTATAGACTTATTAATTGGAGAATACAATGAAAGGCTCACTGACTTTGAGAATCATGACATCACATTCAAATTAGCATTTCAACCTCACTTAGTTGATGTCTCCAAGGCTCCTAAAGAACTACAGATGGAATTGATTGAGCTCTCAGAAGATGACATTTTAAAGCCCTTAATGGTTGTTAAGAAAAATCCAATTGAAATATGGAAAAATGCAATAGAATACCCTTGCCTTCAGCAACATGCACAAAAAATGCTTTCCTGCTTTTCAACCACTTATTGCTGTGAATCTACATTCTCCTACCTAACCAAAATCAAAATGCCCTTAAGGTCACAAATGATGGATACCCATCTAGAGGATCAGCTGAAACTGCAGACCTCCATGCAGCAACCAAATATTCAAACACTTTCATACAAAAAGTAGTTGCAACAAAGTCATTGAAAGGTTAGCTAACTTTAGAATTAACAAATGTTTTTTATTTTGTAAAGTTAATTAGTACACAGTAGTTAGATTTTTACAAAATAATGTAGGTTTTGAAGACTATCTAATTGAAGTTTCTTGAATGCGGCCTTATTAGATTATGACTAACTTAATGCAGCCTTCCAGCATGAAAAGGTTCCCCACCTCTGATCTAACCCTTGCCAATGTGGAATATGGATGTTGATGATGATATACAGGGTGAGGCAAAAAAACCCATCCCAGATTCACCATTATTGATAAATATTTTGAAAGTAAGCACATGCTGTTCACTAGTTCAAGCTGTGATGGTAACTGAAGAAAAAATGGTAAAATATTAACTACATGAAGACACCACTACCACCTAATGTCACAGAGTGCAACAGAAAAACTTATGGGAAGTTTTTCTGCTGCTCCCTGTTTTACCATCTTGCAATGTTGAAAATTTTCACTATAATTTTTCAAGCTTATTTGAATCTTTTTACTCTGAAGAGATCAAGGCTGGTATTAATCATACATATGTCTTTGCTCTGTTCATCAACTTCAGTTTACCAATAAACAGATAATGGATCAATCTTGGGGGAGGGGGGGGGGGGGCAAATAATATTGATGCCTTTCATTCCTGTAAACATGGTTTCTAGTTTTGGAGCTGGATACTTAAATGCCTGTATACTATTATTTAGACATACTTTATAATCTGTTCACATACATGAGCTTCCTTCTTTTTTAAGGGTTCAGACTCTGAGTGTTACACTCTTAAACCTTTATATCAACTTGAACTAATTAGTAAATGACCAATTGGTAGTCATTAGAGCATTGGGTAGATTGGGTGATAATTGTTACAGCTCTCTGCATTCTGTGTTCAAATCTTGCCATCCTTTTGGGGTTGATAAAGTACCAGTTTTGTACTGGGGTTAATTTTTCTTTCTTTCTGGTTGTCTCTGTTTCTGGAAGAAATCACTTATGGTTAGATCTGGAGAGGGATGGATTCCACTGGGCTTTAAAATGCCCAAGACACACCCTATGTCACAACAGCATCTCTATGATTCCATTTGGAGTTGAGGGCTCGTAGTTTAACGTCAGGTAATTATTCTTCTCTGCTGTAATCTCATTAACTCATTATTAACTTTATTTTTCAATTAAACAAGTACTGGCTAAGCAGTACTAAATTTATCTTCAGTTGAAAGGAATCAAAGCAAGTAATGCTATGAAATTTCTAATTGATTTAGATTTTCATTTAAATTAAAACAAAGAGAAAATATTGAGTAGATCAAATAAATCCAAAATTATGTGGACTTTTAGCAACTGCAAACTGATGAGAATGAAAATTATTATTGAGACTGATAATGCAGTCTATTTTGCCAATAACCTGTAATTCTCATCAAATGAAGTAGGAAGCTATATAACAAAGGCTTAATTGGTGATCCCAGCAAGACAGCAGTATTTTTTAGCAACATCAGATTCTATTTGCATAGCTACAGGTATTCTGTTTAGTTGACAAACTAATTTTAACATTTTTCTTTGATTGATTTCCAGAGAATAGAATCACATTATTACTATTACTCCATGAAAACATCTGCTTTTTCAGTTTATTCCTTAAATTATGAACAGTCTGGGAGTGACAAGCTCTCATGAAATGTCCAATTTCACCACAATTACTATGCCTGGAAGCCAGGTATCATTGAACAATATGTTTCCTTACACAATACCCATGGTTTCTACTTAAATTTGATGGATTTGTTTGGAAAGAGTTTTGTGGATTTATTTTTAACAATCACCTTATACAAAGATGGTGAGATTGGCAGAATTATTAGTGTCAGACAAAATGCTGTATTTCTTTATGTTATGAGTTCAAAATCCCATTGAGCTGGTAGATCCCATCAAGGTCAAGTACTGGGGCCAACGGTTTTGACTAACCACCTCCCCTTAATGCCGCTGGCTTTGTGCCAAAATTTGGAGCTGGTAGAATCATTCACACACCTGACAAAATGCTTAGTGTCATTTGTTCTGTTTTTTTATGTTCTGAGTTCAAATACTGCTGAGGTCAACTTTGCCTTACATCTTTTTGGGATTGATAAAATAAAGTACCAGCTGAGTACTAGGGTCAATATAAGTGACTACCCCCCCCTAAAAAGTTACTGGTCTTGTGCCAAAATTTGAAAACTATTATTATTATCATTATTATTATTGTCATTTCACTTCTCAGAGCTCTCAATTTCACTTGCTCTGGCTAATTCTGTGAGAGTAGGCAACACCCTGTTGTCAAGGGTCTAACAGGGTGTTGTTAGGTGTGTCTACAGGGTGTCTAACAGGGTCTAACAGGGTGTTGCACATTCAAGTACCAATCTTAAAATCTTCACTATCCCCAATAAAGCATTTTTTTCTGAGTGTGTTCTACCCTCATGTCAATCCCAATTTCTCCAATAAATTTCTCAAACCTGGTTGCTCCCAGTGGGGCACTGGGAGCAACCAGGTTTGAGAAATTTGTTGGAGAAATTGGGATTGATATGGGGGTAGAACAACTACTGAGATGACAGTTACTTTCTTTATTGCCCACATTTGTGCAATTGAGATTTTAGCGGCTTGTACTTCTCAATCTTTTCCATTTTTTTTATCAACCACTCATACATCACCAGGTATGGCAATATCTATGATCTTCGTTTCCTTCATCATTTTATCAACTACAACAATGGCCTGGCAGTGCTACCGAGGAGCCTTGCCTGTTTGAGATAAACTCTACAGGCAAAGAAGTGCTGTCAGCCGAGCATGTCAGATGTGCACAGGGGGATGAAACCGTCCTGCATGTACTTGTCCAGTGCGTGAGCATTGCTGACCTGTGGATTTATGTCGAACACCTGCTGTCACATATGGAGCAGATCTGGCTATCAACTGAATCCATTGTAAAGATTGCCCCGCCGCCTTCTTTTAACCAGGAAGGGCAAGCAGTTTTTATATGCCTGGTGGCCATGGTGAAAGAGGTTGTATGGTGGCATCTAGAAACATTCCTGGGAACGTCTCTCACTTTAGTACTAGTATTTTGGACACACAGAAGGATTGTGTGTAGCTAGTACATAACAAATCATGAAAGAAATGTTACAATTTATACAGAAGGTGGGAAATGTAAAGATTCCCTTTTGGTGTACACAGCGGAATGCATCAAACACAACTTGTTTATGTTGGTTGCACAACAGAATGATTAAATAACAAATTCAATGGGCATAGGTATGACGTCAGGCATAATAACAATAGTTTGACGGAACTTGCCACACATTTTACATCAAACTACTGTAATTTTGAGGAACACCTGAAAGTGCACATTCTCAGAAAATATTCTGACTCTATTGCACTTTCAGTCCTCAAAATGCATGAGGACAAATATATTTGTGAATTGCTAATGTCACACCCTGAAGGAATGAATTTAAATGACACATGAACTTGATCACATTTACACAAAACTTTTTGACCGAGTGTTCTCTTTCTTGTTTTCTTTTTTCTTTCTATCTCTTTCTTTTTCCTTGTTACCAGTTATGAAATAGTGAAAATTGATGATGTCATTTTGTCTAAAATGGAACACAGGATATTCTCATTCACATTTTAAATTTCTGTGTTTCTTTTCATTTTCGATGTAATTGACTTACCCACCCCCCAAAATTGCTGGCCTTGTGCCAAAATTTGAAACCATTATTATTATTATTAGTAGTAGTAGTAGTAGTAGTAGTAACCTGGAAAATTGGAATACCACTGTCACTCTCCTTTTTACCACATGTGAAGAGTTGCTGTGAATAGATCATAAATTCAGAAAGACACAGTGGTATTTGAGTTGACTCTCAGATGCTTAATTAATAAGTTTGATACCTATATATCTCATGCCAGATAAGTAGATCAACTTAAACATGTAATGTGGATTATATTTCAACTGTTTTAAATCTAAACACTGAAATTTCACATCATGGCTGTGTGGCTGTGTGGTAAGAAGTTTGCTTTCCAACCACATGGTTCTGGATTCAGTCCCACTGCATGGCACCTTGGGCTGTTGCCTTCTACTACAGCCTTGGGTTGACTGAAGCCTTGTGAGTGGATTTGGTAGACAGAAACTGAAAGAAGCCCGTTGGTGCCATGTAAAAAGCACTCGTGCTGGTTCCATGTGAGAGCATTCGTGCCGGTGGCACATTAAAAGCACCCAGCACACACTGTAAACTGGTTGATGTTAGAAAGGGCATCCAGCTGTAGAAACCGAACCAAATAAGACTGGAACCTGCTGCAGCTCTTTTCTTTCTAGCTCATGGCCTTACAGCCCCTCCAAGACTTGTGTGATTGATGCTGTAAATGTTCCTTTTGAACTATTGTAGGTCAACACCTGCAGGAAAGACATGAGTGGGAGAAGATTCCAGAGAACCAATGTTCTGGGGGGTAGGATTGGGCTTAGTAGTTAGTACAGAGAAAGGATACACTAAGGGTGCTCAGAGGTAGAGAGACGAGTGGGATAAGGGGTGTTTGAATGGTAGAGGTATGTGACCAGCCAGCTCCAAAAAGCAGGAGCCATTATAGTAGTGATAGAAAAGAAAGAGGAGACAGCTTTCCTGTGGGCCAGAGGCTGAAGTGTGTCTGTTAGTTATGACATGCTGATTAGCCAAGTAGCTCTTCTCTGGATATAGTCCAGGAGGTTAATGTGTGTGTAAGAGCAGCACTGTCCCAGATGTGGGAGCAGCATTTTATTGTGGGATCATTTGAGCCTTATTGAGTGTCAGCAGCTGTTGGGGAGGGCTGAAATATCTTCTAACCCTAAATAGAAGGACTAGTCTTTGAGAAGCACTCCTAGCTATGCTGAGGATGTACTTTTGCCAGGAGAGATCTCCAGTGTTAGTTTGGTACCAGTCGTACAAATGGGAAGATTGTGAAGGTTCTAGTTGTACTGCTTATGTTTTGAGAGGGTGTTGTGTGGTGGTGTTTTCTTGATAGGAATAGTCCTTAAGTTTTATGTTGTTAAAAGAGACAAGATTGACATGTCCTCAATGGAAGATGCACTCAAGGTCTCTGTTTATGGAATCAATCAATGCAAGTTTGGTGTGTGGTATCCTAATTGCATGGTTAGAGAAGGTTAAGGTGGAATGAAAGATTATGTCATCTGCATAAGAATGTGTGTTGTTGCATGTGGTGGCAAGTAAGTCAATTATGTATCAAAGGAAGATAATGGGAGACAGGACAGAACCCTGTGGATCACCAGAGTTTGATTGAGAGTGGGGCAGAAAGAACTCTGTCAATACATGTTGCAATGCTGTAATCTGATCCAAAAATGGTGGAGGTATGAGACCAATCAGCTTCAAGAATCAAGAGCCATTATGGTATGTTATCTGATGCCTAAAAGCTAGGGTAGCATGTATCTCCTCTACAGCTGGACACCTGTTTCTGCCCCTCTGTCATACTCAACACCTGGCATAAGGCCACTTCCCTCTTTTATACACTCATTTGAGGGGTCTTGCCTTGCAATTTACATAGTGACCTCGTTTGTGCCAGTGCTAGGAAAAAAAAGCATCTAGCACATACTGTAAAGTGGTTAACATTAGGAAGGACATTCAGCTGTAAAAACTATGCCAAAGCATACATTGGAGCTTAACACAGTCCTCTGACTTGTCAGACCCTGTCAGACTGCCCAACCCATGTTAGCATGGAAGACAGTGTTAATGTTAGCTAACACAACAGCTACTCGTGTTGCCATCATATATTTGGATATCTTTACCACACCAACTATCTACTTTGCTATCATTGCATTTGCTCTCTTAAAATCTGTTTATGATGATCTCCAGTATATTCCTTGTTTACATCAGCTATACACCAACTTACAGATGCCTACAAACTACAAACTAGAGAAGTAGGTCTTTACAAGGTTTTTCTTTATATTTGTTAGTGCTTCTTTGATTGCTGTACATGCAGCATAGCTTAATGTTCACTTTGCAACCACCAGGTCCTGGGTTTGGTCCCAGAAACTGGGTGCATTTTGGTAAATGTCATCTTAAAAAGCCTCAGTTTAATCCATATCTTGGGAGGGAAATTGGGCAGGTAGAAACTGTTTCGAAGCTCATTGGATGGATTGTAGTAGGCATCTGTCGATCTCGAGAGACCATGGATCTGCGCCTAGAGAATTTGTGTCAGCTGCTGGTGGTGGTGCAGCATCTTTGGTGGATCTTCAGGCCCACACAGGAGTGGCAGTCACGCATACAGCCACTGCACCTGTACAGGCTCACTACCGGTGTGACTATAATTTTCTTTCTTCGATTGCTTTTTTCCTTGGCAACAAGTTCCAATCCCCCCCCCCTCGCCTGACTCCCTCAAGCAGTATTTGTCTCCAGCGTGGGTGATCATTTGCAGCTTTCTCCCATCCCAGGACGTCCAGATCTATCAACTTCATATTCCTCTTGCAGACGTCCTTGGAGCGAAGATGAGGTCGTACTCATGCTCTTGTGCTATTGACCAATTCCCCATACAAGAGGTCTTTTGGGATCTTCCCGACCCACATGCAATGTACATGACCAAGCCAGCGCAGATGGCGCTACTGAAGCAGGGTGAATATATTGGATATCTTGGCGCAGTTGAGGACTTAAGTGTTGGTAACTCGGTTGGTCCACTTGATATCCAAGATGCGTCTTAGATTACATAGGTGAAAGACGTTGAGACGCTGCTCCTGTCTGGAGTAGAGGCTCCATGTCTCACTGCCGTATAGTAGAATATGAAGGATGCACGCCTTATAGACAGCAACTTGGTATTTACAGCTAGTTTTCTATTTTCCCAGACTCTCTTTGTGAGCCTGGCAAATGTAGAGGATGCTCATCCAATTCACCTGCTGACCTCAGGGTTCAGGGAGAGGTCATCGGAGATGGTAGAACCAAGGTAGGTGAATTCATGGATTACCTCCAGCTTGTAATTGTTGATGGTAATGGTAGGGTACTGTCTGACATCTTGGCCCAGCATGTTGGTCTTCAGACTGATAGTCAGGCTGAATTCCTGATAGGCCTTTGAGAACTTGTCCACGAGGTACTACATTTGTTCCTCGGAGTGCGCAGTTAGTGCTGCGTCGTCCTCAAACAGCATTTCTCTGATGAATACCCGACGAACTCTTGATTTCGCTTTCAGCCTTCAGAGGTTAAACAGTTTACTGTCTGACCTTGTGTGAAGGTAGACACCATCATTTGATATTCCAAATGCATGTTTCAGCATGACTGCAAAGAAGGATGGATTGTACCTGTAATTTAAAGGTAGAGCCATGTCAAGCACTGTGATAAATATTACACTGTGTACATATGTCTGTGGAATACTCAGCCACTTACACATTAATTCAATGTGCAGGTAATTCAGTTGAACCAACATCTCAATCCCCATCATCAAATGACAGAACAGAGATTCCTCCACCCTTAATTGGACAAAACAAAAAAAGAGAAGAAAAGAAAGGAAGACATAATTGATGCTATTCAATACTTCCACCCCTTTAATACTAAAACTAAAACTAATAATCTCTCACCTTTGCTCAAAGCTTCAGTTTGTAGTGTTAGAGGTATAGATGAATGAATGGATGGATGAATGTAAGAATTATGTAATGACCCCTACAGGGATGAAATATTAAGTCAACCACAAGAAGATTTGAACTAAGAACAGAGAAAAGGAACTAATTACTGTTAGATATTCAGAGTGATGCTTTCTCATATCTGCAACTTGACCACCCCTTAACAACAACACTATCACTAACATCACTTCACTACTACCACTATTACCACCACCACCACCACCACCACCACCCCCACCACTACTACTACTACTCCTACTGCAACTACGATTACCACCATCACTATCTGCCTCTATGTGGTCGTTCAGCCTGCTAGAAATAGCAGCCAGATTCCTCCTAAACCACACTTTACTATCTTAAAAAAAGGACACATTGGCCAATGTAGTCCATGATAAACAAAAAGACAAGATGGCCACAGCTGGAAATCCTTTAATTCTAGATTTTCTCACATTAACCTGAAGCTAAACAACAATAATATCCCCATGTAAATGCAACAAAATGGCTACAACTAATATTGCTCTTTCAGTTGTTATTGTTGTAGTATTTTGTTGTTGCTGTTGCCATTGCCATCACCTGTACCTGCTGGCTGTTTGTAATTATATTACTGTTCCAGAGTTAGTTATCAAGTGAATGAAGAATGCCTGTTTTCAGATATATACTCAGTGCCAGTACCAGCCTTAGACTTTTCCTTATCCAGTTTATTATTTGTCTTACACAATTACCTTTCATACGAAATGTTACACAATTGCCATTATAGTCGCTGTTCACTGGGTAATTACTGAATTTCAGCAAGCTAACTGCTATAGTTTCAGACAAACTTCTACAGAGATAAAGAAAAAAATACCTGTATGCACATAAGCATGTACATATATGCATTCTATCTGTCACTTGCTCTCTCTCTTCCCACACACATATTTATATGTATGTGTGTATGTGTGTGTGTGTGTGTGTGTGTGTGTGTGTGTGTGTGTCTTTGTGTCTGTCCCCCACCACTGCTTAACAACCGGTGCTGGTGTGTTTACATCCCAGTTACTTAGCAGTTTGGCAAAAGAGCTCGATAGACTAAGTACCAGACTTTAAAAAAACAAAATAATAATGGGATTGATTCACTCAACTAAAGATCAAGGTGGTGCCCCAGCATGGCCACAATCTAATGACCGAAACAAGTAAGAGATAGAATATATATATAGCGCGGCGTAGCTGTGTGGTAAGAAGCTTGCTTCCCAACCACATGGTTCTGGGTTCAATCCCACTGCATGGCATCTTGGGCAAGTGT
>JAOPUL010003537.1:4985032-4995346 GCA_027564515.1 Octopus rubescens | reverse complement strand
TATATATATCGAGTAGTGGGGATCCCAGTGATGTATGTAGTAATACTTAGTAAGTCTGATGTATGTAGTAATTCTTATTGTACATGTCACGTAGTGTAAAAGTAATAATAAAGGAATATGAATAGAATATAGTTTTCATAAAGGAATATGAATAGAATATAGTTTTCATACAGTTCAATATTATAGCTGTATATTATTTACAATGTATTGCACAATATGAGATTACATAACATGAATTGCATTATATGAATTACACAACCAACCATCTTATCAAGCATTTTGAATAGTTGACAGTTTAGAAAGGTCTGCCAAGATTTCAGTTTGAATTCCAATAAATATCACACCAGAAAAATGATCGGCTACTAGTAATCATGTAAACCGATACTGCCAGTTTCATAGACAGGCAATCAGTAACTAAACCAGAAACACTAGGCTCTCACCCTTCTGTGTGCAGGGTCAATGGACACATAGATCAGCAATAACCTGCCTATAAGAGTGGATGAACTCAATAAGGAGTTAACAATCTTCCACTGACCTTACAGGTGGAGGGGTGCCCATTAAGACTTTTGAGTTTAGCATTACTGACTGACTGGCAAGACCATACCCAGTTGTCTCTCTCAGATATACTGACCTTGCCTTTCCTCTGACCTAGGAAAACTCTTGAGCTGCACAAGGACTACTTAAGGTGGTTTAAATCAGTCTTGGCAAAGATTATCATTAGCTGATCTTTCCCATTGTCAGAAACAGCTGACACACATCATTGCTCATGCCTACTGCTGAAAAATGTTATACCAATATTACAATTTATTAATACAAAGAAGAGGTAACAGATGGCAGAATCCATAGTCTACTAAATAAATACTGTTACATTCTAAGCTCAAATTTCTGATGATCTTTCCCTGTGATCATATATCCTTAACATCACCAAAAAACTGAATCCCGAAGATTAGGTATCCTCTTCAGAACTAGAAAATACTTCAACTCTTATTGGTTGTTAACTCTTTACAAAGCTCAAAATTGTTATTCACTGAGTACTGATTACATCATCTGGGATGGTGAGCAGTCTTAAACAAGTCTTGGAGAACACAACCCACCAAGAAACAGCTGTATGGAGATCTCCTGCTTGTTTCCACCATTATAAGGGAAAGGTGCTTGCACTTTGCAGGACACTGCTGGTGAGCTAAACAAGAGCTGGCAAGTGACCTACTGCTATGGATGCCAAAGCATAGCCATACTCAAGTAGGTTGTCCGAACACAACATATGTTGATCAACTCACCAGTGACACTGATGGCTCCCTGAAGACCTCCCTCAACTAATGCAGGACTGAGATGGATGGCACGTGCAGGTTAAAAATGTCCAAGCAAGCTCAACCAGATGATGATGATGATTTTCTGTTACAGAGACATATAAATACACAATGTAATTTATGTCTTAACCTTTAGCATGTTGTAGGTGCATCATGTCACCATACGAGTTTTCTCCCCTCTCAATGTGACACAATGCACCAGCAGCTACAGTAGAGAAAAATTTGCACGGTGATATGATGCACCTAATCGTGCTAAAGGTTAATAACCATTAATTCACAGCCATGCTAAGTTTTGCTCTGTCTCTACCTACAAATATAGCAGCTTCATCTTTGAACTACCAAACTCCATACTATTTCCATCCATCTGCTTCTCAACTCATCACTTAATTTTCCTCACTTGCAGAAAACTCTGTCCTAAGTAGAAAACATTTTCAAATCTTCCCTCTCAAAAAACTGCAAGGAACTTACGCCTTAGCTCCCTATTTTTTCCTAACAATAACACTGCCCTACAACCGACACTGCACAGAAAGTATATGTTAATCTTCAGCAGTTCAAACTGCACACCAACTATATCGATTTTACAAGTATGAGAGGATCTTCAAAAGATAACAAGCACTGCTACTCCACTTCCTTACATCACCTCCCCACACTTCTCTAAGCAAGACTGAAGTTTGTTTAAGGTCAAATATTTCAAGATGATGATTTTCTATCTTTCTCAATCAAAGAAGGAGTCTTTAATGTTAATAGAAGTTTCTCCTTTCGCTGATATATTTCTCTTTTGTAGGTAAGACAGATGGCTATTAATAGCAAGGGTTTACAAACAACACTACTGATTGTTTAGTAAACAGTCTGACAGAAAAAAAATACAATTTTGCTTTCACCGGATAAATCAGAATAAATAATTTTAAAAAATATATAAGTAAAAATACTTAAAAACATCTATTACTTCTTCCACTACCATCCTCTCATCATCATCATTTAACATCCTCCCTTCATGCTGGCATGGGTTAGACAGTCTGACAGGAACTGGCAAGTCAGAAGACTGTGCCAAACTCTACTGTCTGCTTTAGCATAGTTTCTATGGTTGGATGCCCTTCCTTATGCCAACCACTTTACAGAGTGTACTGCGTGCTTTTTATGTGGCACCAACAGCTGTGAGGTCAGCAAGTAACTTGCAAGACAAGACCCCTCAACTGGGGGGAGTTGTATTGAGGGAGCTAGCTTAGTGACAGGTGATGAGAAGCTAGAGTATGAATAGAGGAACAGAAATAGGTGTCTTGCAATAAAGGAGCACAACAATAAATCTGTTCCAGCCATCTCTTTTGCCTTGAGAGATACAAGGTAACCCCACTAGTGCTGGTGCCACTAGAAAGCACCCAGTATACTCTGTAAATGGTTGGTAAATCAAATGGAGCAGTGATGATGCAGGGTTTAAGAGGACTCTTTAATCTTGCTGATGGCAAGACAACCGCTATAGTGTTTGGTGCCACAAAAGAAAAAAGAAAGTAATGCACTCAGTACACTGTGTAAAGTGATTGGTAATGAAAAAGGCATCCAGCTGTAGAAAGCTTGACAAAACTGTGACATTGAAGACAGACGTGGTTCTCCAATCTGTTGGATCCTGTCAAACCATGCAACCCATAACAGCATGGAAAACTAGTATAAAATGATGACAATATTATGATATTATGATGATGATATATGCCCATTATACTTGCACCCAACATGGAACACAATCATTATTTCAAGTATGATGTAACAAATATGTAACCATATTTCTGTTGCAACACACTGCTTTTGTTTCAATTAATTTTGAAAATAATGAAAAATTTGGTAAAATAATTTTGCCATTATTCAAATGGTAATAGGAACATGAATTAGCACGAGGAAGGTTGGTATCAAAAGACATATTTCAATAGGAAATTTTTCAAAAACATCAAACATTGGGAATAGGGGGTGCAAATGCACCCCTTAAAATTTTTGGCGAGCAAAGAAAACACTTTAAACACCCTCCTGAAAACCTTCATTGCCAAAACAAACGAGCATAGAAACATTTTTAGACTGATTTGAAACATTGCTTTTCCATTATTGGATTTATCTGATTTGATTGTTGTACAAATATAATAATAATAATTATTATTATTATTATTATCATCCCTGTGTTTATTTTGATGTTAAGATTGAAAAAAATTGACCTTGTTTGTAAAAAATTTTGGACCTAGGTTTGTAGCCCCTCAGCAAATTTCGTTCCCACACTTATGCCTACAATGTGCATACACACGCATGCGTGCACGAGCACATGCAAGTCAATGATGGAGCCTCTATTTGGTTCTTGTTTTGCTAGAAATAGTAACCAAATTTCCCTCAAATCAAGGCCCTGATATCATAAAGAAAGAAAAGTATACGTTAAATAATAGAGTTCTAGATATGCTGTGTTTGAATAAAAGATGGAACGGTCATGGCTGGAATGCATTGAATTATAGGTGTTCTTGACCAGAGTTGACCTGGGACTAAACAACAACATACACAGCTTAATGAACAATAGGAATTAACCCTTTTGATACGATACCAACCCATCCAAAACCACCCCTCATTCTATGATCAAACTTTTTGTTTTAAAGTGATCTAAATTAAAACCATCAAAATTTCATGTTAATTTATGTCCTACACACCAGTTTCATAATGACAGTTATTTTATTAAATTATTCAATATTTTAAAAATTAACTGAAACAAAGACAGTGTATTTCAACAGAAATATAGTGGCAGGAATTAAATTAATTGATAAATGAAATCAGATTCAATGATGTTCCTGCCACTGTCAAGAATCTCAGTGATATAAGTGGCATGACACCTGAGTCTGCGAACCGATTTCAGGTCACTAAGAGCTAGCTTATGCCTACTTTACGGTACTTGGATTTGGAACTAAAGTCCAGTCAGCCACTACTAAACTACACCATGAATAAACGAATTAATTAAAAAAAACACAATCATTCAAAAGGCCAATACAAAGAGATTTTTAGGCTCCAAATGAATGGAATTTCTTGGAAAAAAAATATATAAATAAACCTTAAAGAAAAGTTAATTTTATTGGGTTGGTTCTGGACAGTTAAATTGCTTTTTTGCTTTGTTTTCTTTTATGCGTTTTTTAAAAAAAATTTCTTCCTTTTTTTAAAAATTAAAACATTGAATCACTTTAGTCAATTACTAAGAACTGCTGGCTTGCATTAAATTAATTACAGTTCCGAAGTAGACTGTCATAGTATTTACAGACTTTTAACCTTAGATGACCTACTATTACTCACATTGGAAATGGTCAAGCATAGGAGAGATAATGGTTTACTTATTGAGTCAGTGAATCTAGGACTCTTCTAAAGGACATGTGTGTGTGTGTGTGGGCGGGTGGACATGGGTGTGTGTGTGTGTTAGCATGGGCAGTAGAACTAATTAGCTGTATGTAAATTGAAAAAAAAAAAAAATTCAATTTCTTTTGCTTTTACAACTTTACTACAGTACTGCAAATATTCAATGTCAGTTATATTGGTTTCAGTTTGGGAATAATAAATACATGATGATGATCCTTTCTCCCATTTGTAATATTTATTGGCTTCAAAGCAGAGAACAACAGAAGCTTGATTCCATTCAAGAATGGTATAATTCACAGGTGGCTAGTTAGATTTATACAAATAGTGACTTAGTGGTTAGAGTATTCAGCTCACAATCTTAAGGTCGTGAGTTCAATACTCGGCAACATGTTGTGTCCTTGAGCAAGACACTTTATTTCACGTTGCTCCAGTCCACTCAGCTGGTAAAAATGAATTGTACCTGTAATTCAAAAGGGTCAACCTTGTCACATTCTGTGTCACACTGAATCTCCCTGAGAACTACATTAAGGGTACGCTTGTCTGTGGAGTTTTCAGCCGCTTTCACGTTAATTTCACAAGCAGGCTTGTTAATTGATTGAATCAGCTGGAGCACTTGTTGTCGTAACCAACGGAGAGCCAGACACTATTTCCCTGTTCTCCTGAGATGAAATCTAAAGTAAATTGATTGTTTCAACTAAGAGTAAAATGAAAAATGGATAAAGCCTATAAACACATTCATCAGTTGTTGCACATCTATATTTGACTTTTCCATTGAGAAAGCTACAGATTGATGGAGCAAAAAATATTTTGAGAGACATTTGGTGTTAGGAAGGGCATCCATCTGTAGAAACCAAACTAAAACAGACTGGAGCCTGGTCCAGTCAAATAGTCTAACCCATGCCAGCATGGGAAACGGATGCTAAATGATGATGATGATGATAAACAAGCATCAACAGTTTTGAAAATGAAAGAGCAGTGAAATTAGGCAAGCAACAACTGGTTAGTGTGTTTATAGGTGTTTTTTTTTCAATTATGACTTCCCAAATATTGTGTTTTCAACACGATTTTCAGATCAAAACTCTTGCAAAACAAATTCAAAGAATATAAAATTGGAGGGTTTTATAACTTTAAAAAGGTTGTAAATATAAAACCAATGCATTCTGTAAAGTGGTTGCGTTAGGAAAGGCATTCCGCTGGAGAAACCAAGCTAATGCAGACAGCAGGGCTTGGTGCAGACTTCTGACTTGCCAGCCTGTTGAACTGTCCAACCCATGCCAGCATGGGAAACAGACGTTAAATGAAATTAACTTGATTTTTGTCTATTATGATGCAATCAAACGTAAGCTTTGAGTAATGAAACTGAAATGTTGTTTCACAGCATTTTTAGCTTTACGTTATCAAACAGTAAACTGAAAACATTACTGATTATAAATAAATATTAAACCAGTTTTTGTTCTGTGAAATGTCTAACACTTTATTAACTTGTCCACATGGACTTCTTCTCATTCTGACAAAATGTGGGCTGCAAACAAGACTGACTAATCAACATTCACCACACAAAGAATACCAAATGACTATCGACAGATAGAGATGTCAACTTGACACTCTCTATCAGATAATGTAAGGTTAACATGAACGTATTAACCCATTTTTCTTTTCTTTTTAATCAAAATGTATGATAGTAATTAATGCGAATAACTATTCTATTTGTTATAACACCAACGCCACCTCAAACTAGTTTGTGTAACGATTAACAAACAATTTTCAAAATGTTTTTTTCCCTTTACCTTGAATAACTTTCTTTACTATCATAATTGACATTATCATTATTATTGTTGTTATTATTATTATTATTATTAAGAAAGCAGTGAGCTGGCAGAATCGTTAGCTTGCCACGCAAAATGCCTTTTGGTGTTGATAAAATAAGTACCAGTTAAGCACTGGGGTCAATGTAATCGACGAGCCCCCTCCTCCAAAACTGCAGGCTTTGTGCCTATAGTAGAAAGGATTGTTATTATTACTAAGGCAGTGAGCTGGCAGAATTGTTACTAAGTTGGACAAAATGCTTAGCAGCAGTTCATCCGTATTTACATTCTGAGTTCAAATGCCACTGAGGTTGACTTTACCTTTCATCCTTTTGGGGTCGATAAAGTAAGTACCAGTTGAGCACTGGGGTCGATGTAATCGACTACTCCCTCCCCTGAAATTGCTGACTGTGTGCCAAAATTTGAAACCATTATTATTAAGGCAGTAAGCTGGCAGAATCGTTAAGTCAATGGACAAAATGCTTAATGGCATTTCTTCAGGCTCTTTACATTCTGAGTTTAAATTCCACGAAGGTCAACCTTGCCTTTTGTCTTTTCAGGGTTGATAAAATAAAGTACCAGTCAAGTATTGGGATTAGTGCAATTGACTTTCCCCTCCTTTCAAAATTGCTAGCTTTGTGCAATAATTAGAAAGAATTATTATTATTATTTTCAAGGTAGCATACTGGCAGAATCATCAGAGTGTAGGAAAAATCCTTTACGTTCTGATTTAGAATCCTATCAAGATCAATTTCACTTTCATCCAATCAGGCTTGATAAAATAAAGTATGAATGAAGTACTAGGGTTAATGGTTTCAACTAACCTTTCCTCGCAAAATTTGCTGACCTTATGCCTAAATCAGAAACCCTTATTATTATTATTATTATTATTACTATTATTAATGTCGTCAGCTGGTAGAATTTCTTCTGGCTCATTACATTCAGAGCTCAAATCCTGTTGAGGCCAATTTTGTCTTTCATTCTTTCGGGGGTTGATAAAAATGCTAGTCAAGTACTAGGGTCACTGTAATCAACTTGCCCCTCTCCCCTCAAAAGTGCTGGCCTTGTGCTAAAATTAGAAAGTTTTTTTTTTTTGTTATCTAAGCTTAAAATCACTCAAAATAATAGGCATTATATGATAGTTCATGCAGAAATACATAAAGTCCCCACCCTACCTACACATGAAGGTGGGGGATTATAAATTATTTTTTAAGTTAAAGAACCAGCTCAACGTGTTGTTGGTATTTGTTTCAACTTGTACAGTCCAAGCAGTTAGATGCTGAAATACGCAGAACATTTTAAAACCTCTCTCAAAACCAGCTTAAATCAAACAAGTGAAACACCCATGTACACACAAAAAGTAACTTCAACACAGTCTCTATTCAGTATTCTCCACTAAACAAACCTTCATTAGTAAACTCAACTAAACTGTTGCCATATACAAAGTTCATCTGGTTGATACTTTGTTTGGACTGGGTAAGAAGAATGAAAGAAAGAATGTGAGATACAATGTAACTAGATCCTACTCTCACAATACTACATACAGAAAAAATGTTAAACACTGAGGAACAAAAATGGTAGGAATTTACTTTTTTTTCCTTTCAAAATTTCTTATTGTCAAAGAAGCTGAACTTGAAGGTGTCATGAAGCATGTCCTGAGAGGTGCAGTGAGACAAGCAAGGTGAGAAAAATGTAATAGCTTTAATGATTAACATTATTCACTGAACCTGAAAGGAAACAGAGAAAGAACCATAGAACAATGTAGTCCCAGGGAAGAAGGGTGGAAGGAATTGAGATGCAATAAAGGACAGTCGTATCAGATTTGTTAAAATTAGAGTCAGGCTAAAGCTAGCAAGTTCAGAAGCCTTTGTTGTTAGGTGAGCACACCAACAGGTCAAAGGTTGGATATAGTTTGATACTGTATGTAATTTCGACCCCTAGATGGGATAAACACAAATTTGTAGTTAACTAACTGAAGTCAGGTCTTCAGGAGCAGATCTAGGTCACAGATAAAGCTCACCAAACATTTAGAAACAGGCCTGGATATGCTCCACTACACAGTCCCTTGTTAGAGCTTACTGTGTACTGTTAGTGTTTCATCACTAGTCGACCACGACTGAGAAGATCTAAAATCAAAGATGTTCCAGTCATGACCATCCAATCTTTTTGTTCAGAAGTAGTGTAAACTGGACATTACTTAATGAGTCTTGTTTTTTTAAAAACAGTTGGGTGTGAATTGGGGGTGATTTGGTTGCTATTTCTAGCAGATCAAGCAACCACTTAGATCAGCAGGTTAGGGTATGTGTGAATACACAACATTGAAATAAATGAAAAGTTTATTTAACAGTTTAAAGATTATAACAGTTTGTGTTCTTAAATCACTGAAATGGCTCTTGCACAGTGTACTTGCTTTAGTTTCAACTCACAGTTGTCAAACAAGTACAACTATAAAATTTCAATCAAATAATTACCATTAATATAATCAACATTGACTGAATTGATTTTCAAAACTTTGTTTTATGAATTTCAATGAGTAGTAAAGTCAATTCGCTTTGTTGGAAGCAAAATAAAAACCAACACAATTCTATAACTTTATTAAGTTGTAGCCCAAAGGAAATAGCATCACACAGATCTATCATCCTATGTTTTAATTGCAACACACCATCTCAAATGAAATTACTTGCCAAACAAGAAAGTACTGAAGATCCTTGAGCTGAGTTCAAAACTTGTTGAGTTGACAGACCTTTCAAAGTCCTGGGGTCTGTAGGAAAATTCATTTACATAAAAGGGGGTTTTGATAGTGAAAAAGTTGAGTTCCATTAATGTAGAGGCTTGTTGGTTTGTATTGTACACTGTCATGTACTGTGGTGTAGCAATCATATAGCATGCTGTATCTGCTTTGCTATGTAGTTCTTTAATGTTCCTCTCCAGTGGCATCTACATAGACAAGACAGCAAAGGAGACAGACTTTATGGAGTTATATACAATCCAAATTAGCAGCCAAATCTTCCACTAATATCACCTTTTACATTTCTAAAATGGAAATCATATGCAAGAAGAACTATAAGGAACCAACAGGAAAGCATCTACATGGTCAATCTACAAGATATAGCAGCCAAATCTCCCTCAAATGACACTGTCTTAAATAGGAGACACACTGGATAATAAAACCATAAATGTTAAGTAATATAACCATTCCACTGTTAATAAGAGGACAAAACAGACCTATAATCAAAATCATTCCATCTGTGACCACCCTGTCTTTTTTTATATATCTATACCTGTAGTGTCGAATGTGTCCTTTCATTTTTAAGACAGTAGAATGTTAATTTGACAGAGATTTAGTTGTTATTTCTAGTATGTTGAATGATCGCATAGATGTTCTCTCTGTTGGCTGAGATCATATATTATTTAGCAGAGTAAATAAACAGTCAATACATATATGTGTAAAGTCATTAAACAACATACACATTGATCTGCAGACTTATAGATTAATTTAACTCATATATTTATACCATTTACCCCCAGAGATGCACAACCTTTTCTGTCCCACCCATGCAAGCATGGGTGGGACAGAAATTCATTCAGACAGATTTTTTCTACAGCTGTATCGCCCTTCTTCTTGCCAACCCTCACCTGTTTATAAGCAAGGTAATATGTGACCTGCCACCCCGAACCAGGTATTAAGTTGCACGAGCCGTCACTGCAGCAGAGCCCAAAATAGCTTAGATAGGAGTATTGCATCGAAATTTGGTTTTCTGTTGAAATGAACAGAGGAACCCCTAAACTTTCGTATAGTAGCACTGGTTTCTGCAGTTATTGACTAGAAACATGATAAA
>JAOPUL010003537.1:4952500-4964677 GCA_027564515.1 Octopus rubescens | reverse complement strand
TAACTATGTCCAATAGGAGTAGATGCAATGGAAAACCTGGGTAAGTGTAGCTTTAGATCATTGGGGGAGGTGTAATGTGCCTAACAGTTGTAGTTATTCCCATCATTTACCCGCAGAACACGTTTTTTGGGGTTTAATAGCTCAATGCGATCGATTTTCGGAAAAAAATGTCATTGGGATCTTTGTTTTAATATAGATAAGAGAGGAAAAAGTAATAAAAACACCTGTTTTATGTGGTTTTCCACTTATATGCAATTGAACTTTGAAGCCATTTTGTACTTAAAACCTGCCTGTAAACATGTGTGTGTGAAGTTTGAAAAAAATCGGCTGAGCGGTTTTGGCGCTAGAAGGTGACAGGCACATGCACACACATTCTTTGTTTTGATATATTAAATATATTTTAATCATAATATTTTATTTACTACTAATGCTAAAAAATAAAACTAAACAAAATACGCCACAAGAAAGGGTGTGGAAAGGCCGATATAAAAGTTAAAATTTGGTTTTTTACATTGGCACAAGTCCACACAAGGTGAAGGGGGTGGGGGTCAGGTTTAATTGATTCTAATACTTGATTTATACTTATTTCATTGACCCAGAGAGGAAATGTTAAGTATAATAGAATTTAAACTTGAAATATAAAGAAAGGTAACTAAATACCATAAGAACATCATATTGGTACTGTTATGTATTGTTATTGTTATTTATCACCCTTTTTATTTGATGTAAAACCTCCACTGTTTCTTGTTTCTATTTTAGTAGCTTTTCCTTTGGACTGACTGCCCTGATGTCTTGTGCCCTTGTGGCTAATATAGAATTATTAAATTTATAAACACACTGATCTCAATATTCACATACTCAACCTGCACATTTTCAGTAACTATATACATACACATATGTATGTGTGTATATATGTATGTGTGGGTGTGTATAATTAGCATTGGAAAAAATCTCATATTAAAGACGGTAAGTTTTTGTAGTTATCGAGCAAAGACTACTACTACTACTACCACCGCTGCAACCAATACCTGTTGAAATTATGTCCTCTTTATGGAACTGATTTCAAGTAGTAGTAGTAGTAGTAGTAGTAGTAGTAGCAGCAGCAGCAGTAGTGGGAGGGGAGGGGGAAGAGGACACCACCGACAAAATCAGAAAGAATAACAAAAACAGAAAACGCGAATTAAGATTAGCTATTTTAATGCCACACAATCTCAGGTAACCACCTGTCTGTCTGTCTGTATGTCTGATTGATTGCCTGCCTGCCTGCTGCTGCTTTATAACTGAGTCCGGTTATACAACTGTAAATAAACTAGGTTGGGTTATTCTGGCTGCTTGCTGAGGAGGACACCCCATAAAGCAGAGAGCTAGAAACAAACCCGAGGAAGGGGAATTCTCTCTCTCTCACTCTCGCTCTCTTCAATAACTTGTGAATTATTCAATAGCAAACTATACTAGAGAAGATCACAAAACCTCACACATATTATATATTCATGACAAAAAGCTATTTTTTTTTAGACATAATCGACCCCAATCAATAAACATCGGATTGGCAGGGCATTTGAAAGGAATTTTTGAGTGGGTCTACTACTAAGGTGGTGGTGCGTCTATTTTTATACCTTTTTTTGTGATGGGGAGGCCTCCTCTGTCTTCCACATATACAAAAATGTTCTGAGATACTAGGAAATACCCAGGCCTGGGTATGATATATCTTCTGCTTCCAATTTTTCATAGGTCCCTTCCTATTGGCATTTATTTTTACATGAACCTCAGATGAGAGACAATGAGTGAGCCATTTGAACTGTAAGAAACAGCAGCTAAATCTCCCTCGAATTACACACTACTGTCTTCAAAAGAAAACACGTCCCACTGTGTGCTGACAAAAGCCTTGTAAGAGGATTTAGTAGACGGAAACTGAAAGAAGCCCGTTGTGTATATATGTGTGTGCATGTGTGTGTCTTTGCATCTGTGTTTGTCCCCTCACCACTGCTTGACAACTAGTGTTGGTATGTTTACGTCCCTGTAACTTAGCAGTTCGGTAATAGAGACCAATAGAATAAGTACCAGGCTTAACAAAAAAGAAAAAAGAAGTACTGGGGTCAATTCATTTGACTAAAAATTCTTCAAGGTGGTGCCCCTGCATGGGCACAATCTGAAGACTGAAACAAGTAAAAGATAAAAGATACTATATATAAAAAAGAAAAAAACAAGAAAGAAAATGAGATAGATATTGCTGTGGCGTCTGCTTTTGTTATGGCTGACCTAGGGCTAAAAGAAATAATTATCATAGAGCAGTGACGATTCTGACGTGATCTGACTTAGAACAGTGGTTCCATCAATTGTGTGGAACACTGCTAGATTAACTTGAAGACTTGGCAGGTGGTAGCCTAAGGTTTCAAAATCTAAGAGTCCTCCAGCTAAAGTATACACACACACACTTTGTGAGTGTGTGTGTGTGTGTGTGTGTATACACCTTATATGTGTACATAACTCTAGTTGTGAGAGTGAGGGATTAGGAGGGGCATCACAAATGGAATGGAGCCTCAAACCTCTCTTCATCTAAGGCATTGATGTGGAGCCATCATTTGGCATGGTTGTGCCAAAACTAAATGGAACAGGGATAAAGTGAAAAGCTCTTCTGTCATGGATCCAATCCCATATGAGTGATTGAACTCAGAAACTGAATCTATGAAAACACTGTTCTTGCATTAAGAAATCCTCTACTGGTCGTTCGACCTCCTAGAAATAGTAGCCAAAATCTCCAACCTACACTACAATCTTAGAAACTTGGTTCACAGGGATGGAAGCTGACAATATCCCACTGATCTGGTTCCATCTTGGAAGTGTGTACCCTTTAGCATTCAGATTTCTGTGTCAAATGTAATGCTTATTTATTCACACTGATTTGAATTTGTCATGCATTACTTTGTAGCTTTGGGATTTCAATGATGTGATTGTTTATTTTTAGAATAATATTGTAGAGTCAGTGTGAGAGGCCAGATCTGGCCAGTTTGAAGATAAAACAGATAGATTATTTTGACCAGATATGGACAGTTTAAATGCTAATAGGTTAAAAGACTGAGGCATCAATTCAAAAGCTTTCCAATACCAATTTCATGTCATTGGATGGCATTGAAGACAACCAATAACATAAGAGAATATTGCTCTGTCATATACAATGAGATAAGAGATGCTAACAGAAAGTTTGACCTATTCGAGCAAGTCATCCAATGCCTTACCATCCTCCACAACTATCTACACTACATTGGTCTATATATACATCATGTTTAACACATTCATTATGGCCTCACCTTCTAAAAAAATTTACAATAACTGAAGAGAGTAAACAAAATTCATATAATGTGCAGCATAGCTGGATTTGTTTCCAAAAAGACCTCCTTTCAAACCCTGATACCATGAATTATGATGGTCTCATATGCCTGCTTAAAATAGTTATCTACCAAAAAGATAATCAAGTCAGCTCCTTGCCAGCTCAACTGATACACATATAATTATATGTTTCCTGGTGTATGATGGCTGTTGACTTGCTAACAAGTAAGAGTACACTTCTTTCAAGTACATTTATATACTCATGTAAAAACAAACACACATATACAAGTATATGCCTACATGTGTGTGTGTGTGTGTGTGTGTGTGTGTGTGTGTGTGTGTGTGTATACACACACATTATTGGATGGCCATTGATTTCTGAGTTCATCAGCTCTTTGACAGGTAGTTTTGTTTTTCATCATGCAGGGTGTCCAAGAATCACCCTCCTCACTTAGGCTTGGTTCAGGAGTTCACTTCTCAACCACATGGCTTTGGGTTAAGATCTAGTGTACATCACCATGGGCAAGGGTCTTCTAATATAGCCCTGGACTGATCAGTTGCCTTACGAGGGAATTTAGAAGCAGAAAATTGTGTGTGTCTGTGTGTGTGCCCATGCCCTCAGTTATTCTTTAGCCTCTCAACACCTGGCATAAAGCTTCCTCCCACCTCTACAACCTCACTCACGTAAGGGAGCTTTCTTTTTCTCATGTTGGTGTCACAAAATAAAAATCACCCAGTACACTCTTGCAAAGTGGCTGGCATTAGGAAGGGCATCCAGCCATAGAAACCATATCAAAGCAGATACTGGAGCTGGAAACAGTCCTCCAGCTCATTGGATCCTGTCAAACTGCCCAACCCATGCGGGTATGGAAGATGGACAATAAATGATGATGATGATGATATATATATACATTTCCTTGTAATTAAACAGTATGCAGTGTGGTGTCACCGGTAAGTTCCAGTAACAGGCTGTGGTGGTTAACGTGTTAAGTACTAGTTCTTCTGACAATGATCAACCCCAGACCAGAGTTTATCTCAATTATTATGGTCTATTGTGGTTTTCTTTTCTTTTCATTGGATTCAACCTCCAGTTCTGATTATTGACAATGTGGATGGGGCGGCCTCAGTCTACAACAGTTGATTCCACCTTAAACTCATAAAAAGCACTCATGCCAGTGGCATGTAGAAAGAACCTGCGCCGGCACCACATGGAGAAAAAACGGTACTAGGGCTTCGTAAGAAAGCACCCGTGCCAGCACCACGTAGCATGGTACCCGTGTCAGAACCATGTAATAAAACACCCGTGCTGGTTCCCATGTAAGAGGCACCTCTACCAGTGCCACATAAAAAGCATCCATGCCAACGGCACGTAGAAAGAACCCATGCTGGCATCACGTGGAGATGAACACGTGGAGAAAAAACGGTACTAGGGCCTCGTAAAAAAGCACCCATACCAGCGCCACATAACAAAGTACCCGTGCCAGCACCACGTAATAAAGCACCCATGCTGGCACCATATAAAAAGTAGGCTGTG
The DNA here is from genome assembly GCA_027564515.1 of Octopus rubescens. Taxonomy (NCBI): domain Eukaryota; kingdom Metazoa; phylum Mollusca; class Cephalopoda; order Octopoda; family Octopodidae; genus Octopus; species Octopus rubescens. The sequence continues at coordinate 4,959,816 of JAOPUL010003537.1, read as the reverse complement.
TGGTAAGAAACTTGATTCCCGACTGCATGGTTCTGGGTTCAGTCCTACTTGTGGCAGCTTGGGCAAGTGTCTTCTACTATAGCCTTGGGCCAACCAAAGTCTTGTGAGTAGATTTGGTAAACGGATACTGAAAGAAATCCATTGTATATATATATAAATATATGTATATATATATATATATATATTGTATAAATATATGTGTGTGTCTTTGTGTCTGTGTTTGTCCCCCACCACTGCTTGACAACTGGTGTTGGTGTGTTTACGTCCCCGTAACTTAGTGGTTTAGAAAAAGAGACTGATAAAATAAGTACCAGGTTTAAAAAAAAAAAAAAGGCAATTGATTGATTGACAGAGTGTCATAGAATGCATTGCAATATTTGTCTCTGGGAAGGTAGAATTGTTAGCAAGCCGGGCAAAATGCATAGCGGCATTTCTTCCATCTTTATGTTCTGAGTTCAGATTCTACTGAGGTCGACTTTGCCTTTCATCCTTTCGCAGTTGATAAAATAAGTACCAGTTGAGTACTGGGGTCTATGTAACCGGCTTATGCCCCACCCCCAAATTGCTGGTTTTGTGCCAAAATTTGAAACTAATATTTGTTTCAGGCTTCTGTATTCTGAGTTCAAACCCCACCAATCTGATGCAGCCCTCTCCCCCTTCAACTGTCACATTTTGGATGTTCTACTGGATTGGGAAAGTCAAGAGATAATGTCTTCTTGTGACTAAATGAGTACCTAAAATCATTAGTGAAAGCATGGAATATGTTGATATAAAGTCATCCTTGATTGCAAGTGATGCCTGTAGTTTATATATCATCATCATTTTAATGGCCACTTGTCAATGTTTGCAGGAGCCAGATAGAATTTGCTGAAGTAGATTTTCAAATGATCAGAAGCCCTTCCAGCTGCCAACCCTCACTTGTTTACAAGCAATGTTTATCTATGGCCAGACATATATACACACATATATACAAACATATATACACACACACACATACACACACAGAGTTTCAGTCTAGCAAATTTACTCAGAAGGCTTTGATCAGCCTGGGGCTATGGTAGAAAACACTTGCCCAAGGTTCCACATGGTGAGACTGAACTTGAAACTACATAATTGGGGGGGGGGACTTTTTAGCCACACAGCCATGCCAGAAGATTTGAATTTAAATAAACCTGACAGAAAAATGTACATTCTATGACATTTATTGAATATTATATGGTAATAGTCAATGTTTTTCAGTCGGATTATATAGGATAATTGTTTTTCAGCAAAATGCCAAACCTTTCTAATGTGAAGTAGTACTGCTACAAATAAACAGATAATATAGTTCCTTATACGGGTAGGATATCCATTTTGATTGGGGGAAGAGCTGAGAAATTGCAATGTTTATAACAGTTTTTCCTTGCTTGCAATGTAAATGAAGTGAAACATTTCACAAACAACCTTGACATAGTTAAGCAGTGAACTGAAAATAAAACAACAGCATTTGAATGAGCCTTTTGTTGACAAAGACTGTGCAGCATATCAAGACATGTCAAGACATGCTTTTGTTGTTGACTGCAAGCACAGGATACTGCTTTTATCGTTTGTGTCCTCACACTTATCTATCCTTTTAGTTAACATGTTGTTTACAGTCAGCGAACACATGTAAAGATGGGAGAAAATATAAAATATAAAAATCACTCACACAAACACACATTAACTGCTATACTACGATACCAATCACAAATTTAAAGAAAATAGAAAAGGAGCACATGCCAACGAGGAATTTATGTGGTTGTTTAATCTACAAGAGATGCCAAATTTCACTCAAATTACACCCTACTCTGGAAAAAATATAAATAGAAAGAATACATTGGATTATATAGTGCTTGATATACAAAAAGACATGATAGTCATGATCTGCTCCATTAGTGTTGACTCTGGCAAAGCAAAAACATGTTAACTAAAAGGATAAATAAACAAGAGGACACTAACAATCCATCTATTTACATCAGACATAATTAGCAGAGTAAACTGCTAGACATTTTCTTCATCAAACATGTTCATCAGTTGCTAATTAATTCTACTGTTTTCAAAGAAGCCCCTCTCCAAGCTATACACTTTCCCACTATTTTGCTCCTTCTCACTGCAAGAAGCTCAAATCATTAAGGTTCTTTGCCCCTCAGGGCAACTCTATGACCATACCAGCGTAGTCTTCTCTCTTGCACACTACATCTGATGCCTCTTATACCCAATTTTTCTCTTAAATCATTTACACTCTGTCATACATGCACACTGTTATTACCCATCCAGCAGAGGCATGCTGGCTTCATTTCTTTCAAGCCTTTGCATGTCTTCTGTAGTCACAGTCCATGTTTCGCTGCCATGTAGCATAGCTGTACGTACACAGGCATCATACAATCTGCATTTCATTCAGAAGGAGAGGCCCTTTGTTACCAACAAAGGTAGTAGCTCTCTGAACTTTGCCCAGCCTGTTCTTATTCTAGTAACAACACTTTCAGAACTTCTTCCTCCACTGCTAACTTCATTGCCTAGGTAACAAAAACTATCTACTACTTCTAAGGATCCCCTCGGACATTTGAGGAAGTCTATTCTCTTTTAACCTTCCTGTGATACCACTACACCTCTTATGTGTCCATAGCTGGCACTGGGTACACTGTATGGAGTTTCTACCAACACCCTTCTTACATATCGAACAGGGCCATCTCCCTGAAGGGATTTGTGATCTGCTTGCTTTCCTACTTACTAGGACTTTGCTAAATTAACTCTAAGGCCCTTTGATTCTAGACCTTGCTTCCACACCTGAAATTTCCTCTCTGGTTCAGGTACTGATTCAGCTATAAGAACAAGGTCATCAGCATAGAGGAGCTCCCAAGGGCAGTCAGTCTTAAATTCCTCTGTTATGGCCTGGAGGACTATGATAAACAAGAGGGGTTGAGAACTGATCCTTGTGAACTCCTACTTGTTCACTAAATTCATTGCTATACTCATTGCTGACCTCCTTACTGACAGCATCTCTGTACATGGTATGTACAGCCCTCACCGACCACTCATCTATCCTTAGTTTCCACATTGACCCCCCCCCCCCAGATGAGGGAACAGGGGATCCTGTCAAAGGCTTTCTCCATGTCAACAAAAGCCAAGTACAGAGGTTTATTTTTGGTTAAATGCTTCTCCTGCAGTTGCCTTACCAGGAAGCTAGCATCAGTAATCCTTCTCCCTGGCACAAAACCAAACTGCATCTCATCCAGGCTAACTCTCTTCCTAATTAGTTGAGTTATGACCCTCTCCGTAACTTTCATCACATGGTCCAACAATTTGATACCTCTGTAATTATTTCTGTCTAAGGTGTCACTGTTACCTTTATAGCAGTTGACTACAATGCTGCTACACCAGTCGTTGGGTATGACACCCTCATGGACAACCTGATTAATTACCTGGGTGACTAGGCCATATTCCACTCCACCACTCTTCCAGTCAGACCAAAGGTGTAGATTTAATAATTGTACACACAAATCTTCTCTAGTTTCTTTGGTTTTTAGATTTTACAATATACCCATGTTCAGTTTTTTAACTCAGCACTGCAAACCTGTGTGTGTGTGTGTGTGTGTGTGTGTGTGTGTGCACGTGCGCGCGCGCATGCGTGTGATGAGTGTGTCTGTCTGTCTGTCTGTCTGTCTCTCTCTTTTTCATTGTTTTAATGCCCACTTTTTCATGCTTGCATGGATCAGATGAAATTCATTGAGACAGATTTTCTACAACCAAATCCCTTCCTGTCAACAACCATCACCTGTTTCTAAACAAAATAGTATTTCCCATAGCTAAATATGTTTTGCTGGAAATTTGTATGATGGTGAGATTCACTTATGACTATCATTTCATGTCAGGAAAAGAACACACACACACACACACACACACACACATTCTTTCTATTTCCATCTTTAAAATTCACTTGCAAGAGTTTGGTTAGCCTGGGTGGTTGGGAAGTGAATGTCTTAACCACACAACCATGGCTGCAATTCTGTTTGTTTATATTTGCACTCTACAAAAGTCACAAGCTACAAGTGGTGTTGTTGTTACCATTTCTCCTGCCAACTGTACCCTCACTTTGTGCCTTCAAAATATGTGAAATAAGCAAGATCAATGCATCGACAATAGATTCATCTAACCCATGCTAGCCTGCAAAAAATGGACATAAAACAAACACATCAAGAAAATATTATCACATGCACCTCATCAAAAACATTCTCAGCATACAAATGCTAGGCCTCAACCACTACTGAAGAACTCTCCTCACATCCTCAACATGACAAAGACTAAATTTTCTTTTCAAGGCCAAAAATATATTTCAGCCAGCATCATTGACCAACCTTTTACAAAACTTGGTGAGATCCAGAAAGTGGTCATCCAGTGTGTCTTCCTTACCCCCCTGCCCTAGCCACTACACCCACTCCTCTTCCTCTCCAGAACAGCACTTTGCCTATGTCCCATCACCACTACCCTGCAACTATCAATTTACAACTATTTAAGAATAAATGTTTAACTGCACCGATACGACCAGTCCTGGAGAGTCTGTGAAGGCCATGGGTACAGCTCCTCCTTCCAGACCAATTCAATAAAGAAAATTTAAACAAAAACATCAACATCAACATGATGCTCCCACTGCTTACAATGACAAATTATTTTACCTTCATGAAGATTCTTGGAGTTTACTCCCAGATTAGCCCATACTGAGCAAACCTATGACAAAAATCATTTTCCAGCATTGACTGTATGGTTAAGAAGTTTGCTTTCCAACTACATGGTTGTGGGTTCAGTGTCACTGTATGCAACTGTGGACATCTACTATAACCCCAAGCTACGAAAGCCTTGTGAGTGGATTTGGTAGACAGAAACTGAAAGCAGCCTGTCAAGTGTCATATAGTTATCTCTACAACTACTAATACTGCTACCATCACTACAACTATTATTACAATTACAGCTGTTTATCATCAGCATTGGATTAGAGTAGGACCACTATCACCACCACCACCAATTGTTCTCTTTATGTTGTGTGTAAGCAAAGAATTTGTCTCTCATGAAGGACACCCATTCTTCAACTTCCACTTAAAGCTAAGTTGATCTCTGGTGCTGGTGCCACATAAAAAGCACTCAGTACTCTCTGTAAGGTGGTTGGTGTTAGAAAGGGCATCCAGCCGTAAAAACCATGCCAAAACAGACAGTGAAGCCTGGTAGTCTTCTGCCTAGCCAGCTCCTGTCAAACCGTCCAACCCATGCCAGTATGGAAAACAGACACACACATACGCACGCAATGACATACTTCTTTATAAGTGTGTGTGTGTGTGCCTCCCTCGACTTGACAAGTTGTAAACAAGTGTCACTGTCACACAAGCAGTGTCTCTTGCTTCCAGTCTTCCATGAAAATATGTCTAGTCATGAGAAAATATTACCTTCCTTGGAAAAAAAGTGAGTGACAGGAAGGTCATCAGGCTGTAGAAAATCTGCCCCAAAAGGTCCATTTGAACCATGCAAACATGTAAAAGTAGACATTAAAACGATGATGATGATAATGTATCAAGGACTACATTAACTAGCGAGATTTTCTGTAGGTTTGCCTGTTAGTTCTTTCATGTCAAGCAACCACGTTGTTGTGGTTGTTTAGCCTTAATCCACCAGACCTATGGTCAGGGTGGTTCCAACGATGAGCATGACATCTTTCGAAACGTACGTAGGACTATATTGTTCAATGTTTTCTTTCCTTGCTTGAGACAGTAAGGTGTTACGGGAAAATTGGCTGTTATCTCTAGCAGACCGAACGACAACCAAACAGCAGCGATACCACGTTTCTACAGCTAGGTGGGGCTGTGCCATTGAGTGTAAAGAGTGTTTTCCGGGGGAGACAAGAGCATTGGTGACAAGCTAGGACTTGATGGAGCTTTGATATATATATACAGACCGAGACCCTATCAACTCTGCCATCTAACACACTTGTAAATGACAATGACTAAAGTAGAGTTTTACCGACAAACATTTAGAATTGTTATACTTCCTCCTCCCACGACTACCACTTGTGTATGTAAATCTATGTCTGCCACCTCACTCATTCCCTCTGCCTCCCCCACTTTCTATATCTCTCTACGAATATTTTCTAAAAGCATGTGTTGTATAATATACAATGGTGTTTTAAAGAACACACCCATCCCCAGGGCGGCAATATAGGATATTATATCTGTCAATAAGCATTTTACAAAAGTAATTAAAAAATTTGACGAACCGATGAGCAAGTGGTGGTGGTAGTGGAATTCATGAAATGTTTGTGGTAAGGAATCGGTATCGTTAAAGAAAAAGTAGTGATTGAAATACATAAAAACAACTGAATAGGAAAGAACATTCAAACGTTATAGTTTAACGCTGATCGAGCAGGTTTTCTATCAAAATATGGTCGAGGCCGTAATCATAGATTTAGGGATTAAAACATTTTTGTTTTGATATATATCAGAAACTACTACATTGTCTAATGTATCCTCTTTATTTACTCATTTATATGTGATATGATGGCGATTTGACTGCTATTTCTAGAGGCTCTATCGTCGGCTCGTAGAATAAAAACAAAAACAAAAATAAGCGAACAAGAAATGAACAATTAGTTGTTGTCTCCCCCGGTAGACTTATAATATTATCCAAGACCTTCTGTCATTTGTAATAACATTCACTGTTCTATCCAATGTATAATGACAGTAGGATGTAATTTGAGGAAGAGTTGGTTGTTATTTCTACCAAGTCGAGCGACTATGAAGATGTTCCGTCGTTGGCTCGTGAACGAATGGTGAATTTAGGTAAAGAAGAATAAATTATTGTCCAAAATAGACGTTTAGATACATTTTAAACCTCTCGTGGAGACCTATAACTGACATTATCAACCAAACCAACCAACAAGAAGCTCGTATCACTCATACACACATTCCCAGGCTGAATTCATAAAACCAGTTGCTACTGTTGCTATTTTAGCAACCAGATCGGCCCTGATTCAGCAGATCTATGATCAAAGCAATTCCAGCTACGACAAACATGTCTTTTTTTCTTTTCTTTTCTAGCAGTGAAAATGTAAGTCACAATATCCAAGATGTCTTTTAATTAAAAAAAAAACAAAAAACAGTAGGGTGTGATCTGATAGAGATTTAGGTTGCTATTTCTAACAAGCTCATCGACCACTTTAGAGGCTCTCTTCTTGGTTCGTGAAGAATCATAAATATTCTGACACGAAGTCAATTAACTACACTCACTAATTGTACTCAACACACACACACATTATA
>JAOPUL010003537.1:4721268-4732687 GCA_027564515.1 Octopus rubescens | reverse complement strand
TTGCCAGTTTCCAGTCAAACCGTCTAACCCATGCCAGCATGGAAAACAGACATTAAATGATGATGATGATGATATATATATATTTATACATACATGTATACATATATGTGTGTGTGTGTGTGTGTGTGTGTGAGTGTTTATACCCCACGACTGCTTGACAACTGGTGTTGGTTTGTTTACGTCCCCCCCCCTAAAACACTATAATAACAATATTTTTCATGTTAATTCAAATAATATTGGAATGAAACCCAATACATTTCCTTTGTTTCAATTAATTTTGAGCATAATGAAGAATTTACTGAAATACCTCAGTCGTTATTGAGTTGGTATTTGGAACTTAAATTAACAGGAAATTTTGATGGAAGATTTAAATTTAGATCACTTTAACCCCTTCGTTACCATATTTCTATTGAAATGCACTGCCTTTGTTTCAATTAGTTTTCAAAAATCATGAAGAATTTAGTAAAATAACTTTGTCATTATGCAGGTGCTTGAAACATAAATTAACATGAAATTTTGATGGAAGATTTAAATTTAGATCACTTTAACCCTTTTGTTACCATATTTCTGTTGAAATACACTACCTTTGTTTCAATAACTTTTGAAAAAAATTGAAGAATTTACTAAAACAACTTTGTCTTTATTAAACTGATGTTTGGAAAATAAATTATCATGAAATTTTAATGGAAGGTTTTAATTAAGATCACTGTAATGAGAAAATTTGTATCATAGAACTAGGTGTAGTCTTAGGTGGACTTAACACTACCACTTGGATATCTTTAATGGAAGCTTGTCTTTTGCAAATGTTCAGACCACATATCCTCCAGTTAGATAACTTAATATTTTGAAATGCTGTTTCCCACTGCATAACCTGTAGCATTGGCAACAGTTAGAAAGGAAAATGGATCATCCCTAGATGGTGTTTTTATGTATACGGCACTTTTGGGGTCTGTTGTATAGGTCTGTATAGGCATGGGAACCTAGGAGGAAGGGAAAAACTCAAGGGCTGCTCCAGGTGGCACACACTCTAGACATGCCACAAGCTGCAACCTAGGTGTCAGGGCGTTTTTCCATCTTTTCTCCAACCAGAATCAGAACCCCTCTTACAAAAGTTCATAGATACTACCCTTTACTTGCTAACTAAACCTTGAAATAAGTGCATATAAAGTGTCATGTATGTATATTGAGGCTGGTAACTATACTGAAATTCATTGGTTTAACACTAACCACATGTAAAACTATACTAAATACTTGAATCACAGTGGTTTCCTTCTAACTAATAATCATGACAATCTAGGAATATATTGAAATTTGCAGACCTGGACAACCATCACCATAGTAACTCCAGAAGGTTACCATGTACCTTTTATTTGTTTCAGTCATTGAACTGTGGCCATGCTGGAGTACTGCATTGAAGGATTTAGTCAAGCAAATTGACCCCCGGCCACAGTACTTAGTTTTTAAGTCTGGTACATATTCTATTGGTCTCTTTTGCTGAACCGTTAGGCTACAGGGATGTAAACAAACCAACACTGATTGTCAAATGGTGTGTGTGTGTGTGTTAGGTGGGGAACAAACACAAGCACAAAGATATACACACCTATGCATACTTATATACATAAACATATATGCTTACATCCATCCATCCATCCATCCATACATACATACATACATAGATACATACATACACACATATATATATATATATATATATTATATATAACCTCCCCTTGGTCAAACTCGGACGTCAGCAAAGGGAGCTAACAAATTGAGTAATCTCCCTTACACTGCCTCCATTCCAAGAACGAGTAAAGATTCCCAAGGATGATCTTCAACCTAGCTCTATCCAGTTTCCGAGCAAGAAACCTCTTTCCGGATCTTCAAAATGGTCCCCGGGACAAGTGAGTTCAATACAATCTTAGCTCTTTCTGCCAAGCAAAGCCTGCATCGAATGCTCCCATGAATGTAGTTCCCTGGCTGTTCTGATATTTTCCATTTGACTGCATATGGGATTCCACTGTCTTTCATTGGCCATATATAGGCAGCCAGGGTTGTCATATTGCGTCCTTCTGGTATCCTAAAAGAGGATCTGTGGTTATACAGACGTCACTTGAAAGGTGTTCCAGCAGAGCCAACGTACTTACATATCTGTAAATTGATGCTTGGTACATAAGCCTTGAGCTTGACATCGAAGATTCCTTGATCTGAGCATAGGTTCGAGATCCTCTTCATGACACCTTTCACTAGGTTCTTGAACGCAATAGGTGGATGGCAGGAGGCTGTGTTTATATAAGACAGCCTCTTGTTTGGCTTACGGTAGGGCTTGTATGTACCTGAGTCTATGTCTAGGGTAACGTCCAAGAAGTTTATGATGGTGATGTCTCGATAGTTATCTAAAGCCCTATGGAGTTAAGGGTGCTAACCAAGTCTTTCCTGGGTTTGTCATGGGTATGTCTGTTAGCTCATCTGGAGATGGCTAGAGCATCATCTCTATAGAGGCTGAAGAGGATTGATGGGAAGTTCCTCCATAGGGTGTAAAGGCCTATCAGGCTGCAGATGTCCATGTTGTCATAGGCACCCATTGCTACATCAAAGGAGCCTTCGGGGTTAGTTTGCTTGACCCAGGCTGAGTGTTTGTTAAACAGCACCATTTTCCTGGCGTGCATAGCGCTTTTCACCAGTAGGTCCTTCGATATGGACATGGGAGCTACATTAATTGGAGCAGACGATGCAGGCTTTGCTTGGCAGAAAGAGCTAGGATTTTTAAGAACTCACTCATTCCGGACACCTTTTTGAACACCCAGAAAGAGATTTGCGGTAAATGTCCACACCTCAGAATTTTTCTTGCTCGAAAACTAGATAGAGCCAGCTTGAAAATCGCCCTTGGGAATTTTTGTTCATTCTTGGAATGGAGGCAGTGTAAGGGAGATTAATCCATTTGTTAGCTCCATTTGCTGACGTCCGAGTTTGACCAAGGGGAGGTTACTCCCTTTGTTTACATTTGACCAAAGAACTCTTTTTGACTGGAGAGATGAACTGTTAGGCATCAAGGTCATTTTGAGTCTGATGAGTCGCCTATATGGCCAAGCGCTTTATAGGTGCGAAACCAATGGTCATTCTCTGAGCGGCCTTAACTGATTACTGGTAAATATACATATATATATATACACACACACTCGTACATACACACACACATATATATATACATACACACACACAGACACAAACACACACACACATATATATATATATGTATGTATGTATATATATATATATATTATCTCGGGAATTTTACCCGCCCTAGATAGATAGATATATATATATATATTTAAGTATGTATGTATATCATCATCATCATCATCATCATCCTTTAACGTCCGTTTTTCCATGCAGGCATGATGTATGTATATATGACGGGCTTCCACAGTTTCCATCTACCAAATTCACTCACAAGGCATTGGTCAGCCTTGAACTATAGTAGAAGACACTTGTTGAAGGTACCCTCCAGTGGGACTGAACCAGTATTCACAAGGTTGCAATGCAAGCTTCTTAACCACAAAATAAAATAATGTATTCTTTCATAGATTTGAATAAAGAAAGATAGGCATTGCTGTGTATAGGCACAGGCATGGCTGTGCGGTAAGAATTTTGCTTCCCAACCACATAGGTCCAGGTTCAGTCCAACCTTAGACAAGTGTGACACCTTAGACAAGTGCCTTCTACTATAGTTCAGCCTTGTTAGTGGATTTGGTTGATGGAAACTGAAAGAAGCCCTTCATATATATATATATATATGTATGTATGTATGTAAGTATGTATTATGTGTGTGTATGTTCATGTGCATGTTTTTGTGTCTATGTTTGTCCGCCACCACTGTTTGACAACCAGTGTTGGTTTGTTTATGTCTCCATAACTTAGCATTTCGGCCAAAAGAGACCAATAGTATAAGTAGCAGGCCTAAAAAAAGAGGGGAAAAAAAAGTACTAGGGTCGATTTGTTCCACTAAAATACTTCAAGGTGGTGCCCCAACATGGCCGCAGTCTAATGACTGAAACACGTTGCGGTCTTTGTAATGACTAAAATGTTTATTTAGCCTGAATAACTTCCCAGAATTTTCTTATATATTTCTCTATGACGTTTTTGAACCCTGACTTAGTCAAAAGATATTTCTATCATGGAGGAGAACAATATCACATAATTAATGCAAGATCTGAAAACCTGTTTTTCACTCGTTAAATTCACCCGTTCAATAAATAAACCAGTTTAATTATACGAGATGACCTGTGGATCAATTTGTAATAATAAAATATTGATAATCCCACAACCAAAAGTTCTCCCCCTAACACCCTCAAGACATCTGCCATACTGGAACTTTACAAATAATCTAATCACATTTTCTGTTTTCTATTTGCTAGGATTTGCGCAGCTGTTTAAACGATGGCACGACATTTCAGATAATGACTTATTACGGTCTTTAGAAAACAATAATAATAAGCAACAACAACAACAGCAACAACAACAACAACAATGAAAACAACAACCACAACAACAATAACAACAAGCTATTAGGACTTTTAAAGCCTACGTGCTTTTCCAGTAATTTACACCTGAACTTTCATCTCAAACACCCCGCACTTCCCTCTCTCCCTGCTGGATAATGTAAGTTTTACTGAGTGTGATGTAGCCAGCAGCAATACCGTATTTACTGAGAACTGTTTCAGTATATAAGACTCCTCACTTACCATACCATTTACTAAGCGCCACAAGAAATTACATAACAGACTCGTAGAATCTTCTATAAGAACCATGGTTAAGAATCGAACGCTCTTACTTTTAGCGGCAGCTCTACAGTTCCTGTCTTTGGTCAAATGTCAAAGTTGTAAGAATTATTTTATTGATCTTTATTGATTGATTGGTTTGTTTTTTGTTTTTTGTCTCCACATTTTCTTTATGTAATTATGTTGTAAATTGGTTGCGAAAGTGCTGGCTGTGATTGCTGCTGTTGTTGTTGTTGTTGATTCAATATGGTACGGTGTGATTTGAAGGGGATTTGGCTGCTATTTCTAGCCAGTTGAGTGACCACATAAAAGCTCCCTCAGTTGTTAGTGTTGTCCTTTAACCCTAGGTTAGCTATGACAGAGCAGACCTATGATCAAAAGTGTCAAAACCAGAGCCCCCCTACCCTTCATTTTTAGGGGTTTTACTAAGATTGTATTTACCCCATATGTTCTTTCTTGCATTAAGACAGTATAATATGGTTTAATGGAGATTTGGCTGCTATTTCTGAGGATCCCTCATTAAACCATGTTGTTCTACCTACATTGCAAAGGAAAACTTTTCATCTAACTCCCTCCCTCTCTCATCTACTAATTCATCCCCCCTCTAGTTGAAACAGTTGTTAATACCTCTCACTTGCAGTGTCCCTTTCCATCCCCTAGATCATGGCACAACTGAAAGCCAAGACTCAGATTTTGGAAATATGGCTAATTCTGTATTGTTAAATTTGAGTTGTAATTGTGGCGTTGCTGAAGAATGATTGATTGTCAGAACCAGAAGAGATTATCATTTGTGGGAAGACGAGGGCCAGTGGATGTTTCGTGGGAAAACTAGAACAGATTAATCTCACGGGGGAAGACTAGAACAGGTGAATATTTTGTGGGAAGACCAGAACACCTGGATCTTGTGTGGGAAGACTAATGTGGCTGGCCATTTTGTGGGAAGACTAATGCAGATGGACCTTTTGTGGGAAGACTAATGTAGCTGGACCTTTTGTGGGAAGACCAGAGAGGATGAATCTTTTGTGTGAAAACTAGAACAGTCAGATATTTTGTAGGAAGAACATCTGAGTAGATAGATCTTTTGTGAGAAGACTAGGGCAAATGGATATTTTGTGGGAAGACTAGGCCAAGTAGATATTTTATGGGAAAACTAGAACACTTGGATATTTTATGGAAAGATTAGGACAGTCAGATATGTTGTAGGAAGATTAGAACACTTGGGCAGGTGGAACTTTTGTGTGAAGAAGAGGACAGTGAATATTGTGAGGAAGACTTGAGCAGATGGATCTTATGCGAGAAAACTAGATCAAATGGTACTTTTGTGGGAAGACGAGGGCAGGCAGATATGGTGCGGAAGACAAGGGTAGGTAGATATTTTGTGGAACGACTAGGGTAGGTGGATGTTTTTGAGAGCAGAAGAGAGCTGATTTTTTTGTGGGAAAACTTGGGGATTTTGTAGGCAGACTAGAGCCTAGTGCAGCTGGATCATATTAGATCTCACTGGATCTTACTGAGTTAGATTAAACCCGAGTAGGAGGATTTCTATGTTGGTTGGAAACTTCTGTCACAACTTTACAATCTATAATTAAAGTGCTACAAAGGAATTGTCAACCTGATAGACTTAAATTAACGAACATAAATAAAATGCTGCAAAATCCCACTTGAGATAGGCACATGGCTTAATGGTTAAGGTGTTAAGGTCATGGGTTCGATTCCTGGACTGGGCAGTTTGTTGTGTTTTTGTTCTTAAGCAGGTACTTCATTTCACATTGCTCAGCTAATGCTGATGCAGCTCTTTCTCTCATCCTTGGGGGTATCTATAGGGTGGGGGTATCTATAGGAGCTATGTCTGCTCATGACTACATTCATTTCCCACTATCTCCGTGCCTGCAGCAGAATGTGCACCGAAATGAGACAGTTGCCTCCATAGTATTTGATCCTTAGCAAGCGCATTCAGGGTGCATTCAAGTCTGAGGTTGCTGGAGTGAGCCCTTGGTCACATCTGTTATGACAGTCCAAAGCTACTGATGTGCCCTCCTGGTCACCTCTTGAGGGTTTATAGATGCCCCACCCCACCCCCCAGCTTCTGATCTGGATCTATGTTATTGGACATGTTAGTTTCATCAGCCATTCTCTTCCCTGCTGGCTGAGGGCATGTTGGGAGAGGGTACTAATTTTAGGGGTGGTTTCCTTCTCCTAGATTGATTGCTTCCACCACAGCTAAGGAGCTCAATCTACTCATAGAAAAATCTATTTAACCCTGACAGGTACTACCATTTTATGTCAGAACTGACCTGGGAGTAATGGTAATTAAGGGGTAACTCCATGCTCCCCACAACTCCAGAACCCTCAAAACTGGACCCTCAGCACCGGATGCAGTTTAATGCCATACCCAGGATTACATAGGTCTCTAAAACAATTAGTCAAAGCACGGTCCAACCCATGCCAGCATGGGAAACGGACGTTAAATGATGCTGATGATGATGACGACGACGACGACGATGACAACGATAACGATGGCGGCGGCGGCAGCGATGATGATGATGATGAGGAGGAGGATGGTACATACTACCAGGGCAGACTCGTTTGTGAGTGTTGGCTGATTTAAGTAGACAGATTCTGTGAATGGAAAAAAGTTCAGCTGTTGTGAGAAATTAATTCTTGCTTTATTCCAAACATTGCTTCAGGGAACAGAGAATTTCTTTCATAGCCATTCCTCAAAATAATTCCAAAACTGTCATTTCATTAATTCTTATGAAAATCATATGCTAACATCTTTGGAAAAAAAACCCCCCAAAAAACAAAAGTGAAAGATGCACATATTAGATAATGTACTCTAAGATAGACATAGGATATAGAAAAAGCAAATGTAGTTCTAGATAGGCATCTTTTATCTTTTACCTTTTACTTGTTTTAGTCGTTGGACTGTAGGGGCCCATGCTGGGGCACCACCTTGAACAAACCAATCCCAGTACTTGTTTATTTAAGCCAGAAATTTATTCTATCGATTTATTTTGCTGAACTATTAAGATATGGAGATGTAAACAAACCAACACAAGTTGTCAAGCTCTAATGGGAGGACAAACACAAACACAAAACACATACAACTACATACATACACAGACATGACAGAAGTAAATAGACATCCTTATAATCGTTAAAATTTATTTAAATCTGAAATTAGACATCAAATTATTTATTAATTATTATAATGTGAATATCTAATATTTAGTAGACATGCCCTTTGTGTTTTTCAATGCAAGGACCCTTTTAGGCATTCTACTGATCAGATGACGAATATTCTCTTGAGGAATTTCTTGCCAAGTTTCATGCAGTAATCTCAAAAGATCTGGCTTTGAGGATGTTTTCTTGTTCTTTTAACAAAGTGTCCTGTCCATTATGCCCCAGAGGTGTTCAATAGGGTTCATATCTGGTGACTGGATTGGCCCTGGAAGCTTTTTAATGCCATTCTCTTCGTGTGACCAAGAGCCCCATCTTCCATAAATAATGAGTCTTCTTTAATCATTTCACCACTGGAGTAGATTGGAAGGAGTCCTTTCTGTAATATGGACACGTATTTATCCGAGTTTATGTTTTTCCTCACAATCCACCAGCTCTGATCGACCATTGCTCCAAATTGCTCCACAGACCATCACAGAATAGCCACCGTGTTTCATTGTTGGCTGCAATATTTTCATCTCAAATTCTTCATCACAGTCTCCAGATCCACACTTGACCACTGTCAGAAAATACAACAAATCTGGACTCATCAGAGAATATGACAATGTCCCAAAAGGCTAGTGGCTTCACCACCATTTCACTGGCCCAATCTTTTCTCCGCTTGATATTGGCTGGTCAAAGAAGTGGCTTCCTTCTTTCTGCTCTGCCATAGTAGCCAAGTTTATGGAGATACCTGACAGCTGTTCTGGGACTGACATCAACTTGTTCTGGTATGTCAGAGGCCTTACAAAGAGAATTATTCTCCACACTTCTCTTAATAAAGTGAAAGGTCTTGTCAGAGGGCCCTGGTCGAACTGGGTGAGGTGATGTGGTCTCCTTCCCTTCTCTGGTGAAATGCATAGTCACACTACTAACTATAGCAAGCAGGATTCCTAGGTTTCTGTAATTATGCTGACTAACTCCACCTTCAGATTGACCCACAATACGGCTTCTTTAAAATTCACACAGTTAAGGCTTCTTTTGTATGTGGCATGATTAAACACTCACATATAGAACCTGAAACATAAAAATGTCAATTAATAAAAAATGTAAACCTTTTCAAGTTAAAATAAACATAAAACGAAGTTTTGTCTATTTACTTCTGTTATGTCTGTATATATATATATTGAACACAGTGTATTACTGATCTCGTATGGAGTGACTACTGCAGTGAGTGTCGCTGGTTACTCTCTGTGGCAACGCCACCGCGGACAGCACCGCGAGGCGCGGCCTAATACCCCCCTCCCTGCTCTGGGACATGTACCACCCCGTCCCCTGTATCCCGCTGCCTCGCCTCCATTTTATTTTCTACATTTCTTTTTCTTTATTTCTTTTCCTTGTTTTTTTTCTATTCTACTGATTCCAAGGAATCAACTGTATTCCTTATAATAATTATTTACTATACCTAAAGCATTTTATTAATCATTGACAGCAGTATAAATTGAAAAAGAAAATATAAAGGAAATAACAGATAGATGAAATGTAGAGAGAAAAGAAGGGGGCAGGCAGCAGGGGCGACACGGATCACAGGATGGGAGGGATGGTATTCAGCCGCGCCCCGCGGTGGCGTTGCCACAAAGAATGGCCAGCGACACTCGCTGCAGTAGCCACTCCATCTCGCGGGGCTCATTTCTCAGGCGGGCTGCAGCAATCCTTATTTTGCGGAGGAAGTCAATGTTACGAGGACCAAGAACACCAGACATCTCGACCGCTACCGGTACGAACTGATAACGGCCGGCCAAGCTTGAATTAATATTTAAAATTGTAAGTTGAAAGGAAAGTATGAATATGGTTAAATGTGAGTATAGGAGTAGCAGAAATATCTTAAAATTTGTACATTAGCTGAGAATATCCATAACTGGTTGCTAGAATATAGGATGGGGTTGCTAGAAAATAATATTTCGTTAAATTGTTGTATTGGAATTGCGAGCAGAATGTAGAGTGAAATGAAAAGTTATGGAATATGAAATTATACAGAGTTCGAGTAAGTGGCAAATTTAGAATAGGAGAGGCAAATAAGAACTTCAGAGAAATATATAGAATGATTAATCATAGTAAAAGGTAAGGAATGAAGTGGTGCACAACCGATTAAGTTAAATTAAATAGGCATATGATGTATTTCTAACTTATGAGGGTGAGAATTGTGTAGAGAAATTCTAAGTGTTACATTTAAATTTTGTGATAAAATCGGAGCGTTTTGAAGAATCTGTGGACACACACAAATGGTTAACCTAGCGGTTCTGCAAAAAGACACCGATAGAATAAGTACTGGGGATCGATTTGCTCGACTAAACCCTTTAAGGTGGTGCTCCAGCATGGTTGCAGTATACAGTGAAACAAGTAAAAGATGAATATATGTATGTGAGTGTGTAGACAGTTTCCGTCTATCATATTCACTCCCAAGCCATTGGTCAGCCCGGACCAATAATAAAAGACACTTGCCCAGGGTGCCGTTCAGTGGAACTGAACCAGGAACCACGTGCCTGCCAAGCAAGCTTCTTAACAACACAGCCATGTCTGCTAATCGACACTATTCTATCTTCTCTTCTCTCCTATTTTTAAACTTTTCCGTTCCTCTACTTACCACCACCGTCTTAACGCCCCAAACCACCTTTCCCATTGTATCCAAAACAAATTTATCCACCCTAAAATACTCCACTCACAAACACAAAACATACACCACACCACACCACACCCCACACATCATATACCGTTTTATCTTTGGTTTGGCATCTCACCATGACTGTTTTTAAAATAAAACACACAATTTCCAAAAACTTATCCAAAAAATTCTTTTTTCGCAAATTTACATGTCTCCCGCCCCTCACTTTTTAATTGCTAAATCACCCTACCAGGTCAACACCACCCACTCCCATTGACTTACAAATTAAACTTATCCAGTTTTATTTTCTAATGCCCAAAACAAACCTGTTATTATATATACACCACATCCCCACCCCAAATTACTCCTTACACCTGTATACGCCCCACCCGCCTCAAATAAACAATTCATACCACACCTATTCTTTTGAGTCAAAGTAATTTCCGGTAAATACGAACCGCATTTTGACAAACGCAGGTCGTATTTAAAGGTAATAAATTTCATTGTCCGAAGATATTTGTAGGTCATTGGATTTTCCAAACCCACAATCAAAATCGTTACTCTACTAAGATATTAATGTTTTAAACTGAATATTAAGAAACAAAAACTAATAAGAAATTATGAAATATTTTTAATAGAATAAAAAAGGTCAAATCCGAACATGGTCGTGTTTTTAAAACATGTTTGAGAAAGAAGCTGTTGCCATGTTTCCAATCTACACAAGAATGAGTGGGCGCGCGTGAACGGGTATGTATGTATGTATGTATGTATGTATGTATGTATGTATGTATGTATGTATGTATGTATGTATGTATGTATG
>JAOPUL010003537.1:4498565-4511063 GCA_027564515.1 Octopus rubescens | reverse complement strand
GGTATAAATGTAATGGTTTTATTAAAAAAATCATTTTTAGGGGTTAAAGCAAGTCATACCGTAGAATTTTTGTTTCGCCTAAGTTTACCGTAGAATTTTCGGTTTCGTCTAAGCTGGTACATATACATATTTAATATAATGAGATGTCCTAAGGCTTAACAGGCAGTAATTTTCCAAGAAGGAAAATACATATTATTAATCATGGAACGTGATCAAAAGACACCTACATTACTAGGTGAGAGCGCATATACATATATTATTCAAAACAGTTTGATTTGCACCTGTAATTACTCAGTTTTGCAGAGCGCTGCACAAGCGTCTAACTCTTTCAGATTCTGGGTTACGAATAACGAATGCAGAGGTTCACAAGAAGTCCGGGGAGATTACTGGAAGATAGGCTGCCATTGGTCAGGGTGGGTCACATGGTATTGTGGGAGAATGGTATCAAAGAATGTCAGTTGGATCAAGGAGATATTTTTCCCTTTGACCAAAATAGATGGGAAGTATGTGGTGCTAGGAAGTCTGTATCAGAGTGCCTGTGTACAAGGTTAGTGTGTTAGCAAGGTCTTTGAGTGTAAGTCTGTGTACGTGTGTGCATGTGTGTGTGTGTGTGCATGCACACATATGCACGTGTGCATGTGTGTACCCACACGTGTAAGTATGTGTGTGTGTGTGTGGGTATGTTAGTGGTTGTATGGGTGTACGTTTGTGTGCATATGTGTTTGGGTTGCTAATATGTAGATTGGGTATGAGGCTGGTTGGTATGTATGTGCGTGTGTGCACGTGCTTTTATGTGTGGATGTGGGTGTACTGCCACGTACATGTGCAAGAGAAAGAGAGGGTTTTTGTTTCGTCTGTTTCTTTATTTCTGTGTTGCATTTTGTATTTTCATTGTAATTTGTTTGTGACTATATCTATGGGTTTGGTTTTGCCTGTAAACTACTGAAAATAACTCACTGCTTTGGGTGTGCATGACAGTAATGTCTGACGAAGGACTTATTTAAACAATCAGCTGAAGAAGCGCATCTAAGATCTTAGACAGATGATAGTGATTACACTATATGTTAAATAAAACACCTCACTAATGACTACGATGGCAACTACAACAATAATAGCCTTTCTACTCCTTTTCCTTTCTTCTATAGGCACAAGGCCTGAAATTTTGGGAGTGTGGGGAGGGCAGTTGAGTACTTGACTGGTACTTAATTTATCGACACCGAAAGGATGAAATGCAAAGTTAACCTTGTCGATTTGATGGAGAAAGTGAGCTTATTGTACAGCACATACATTTGATCACTATAAACAAATCATTTGTGCAGGTCGTTCGGCAAAAAGCTGAACGCTCATACTGCTTACGGTCAGTTTTTGGACATGAGGATGAGATGATTATTTTAACAGTTCCAGACCTTTGCCTTGTGGGGCCCTAAAAACAATAGACTTACACACACACACACTACTATCTTAACACTCATTCCTTTGTGTGTATGTAAGAGCCCCTGTGACTAATAAAATGTTGCATGTCTAGTTTGTTTGTTTTTTGTATATATGAGAGTGTTGTAGTTGTTTTTTGTTTGGTTTTTTTTTTTTCATTACAAAAAAAGTCACTAAATTTGTTCATACTTTTGCTATTGCCAAAGCAAGATCTTTTTTAAAAACAAACATGGAAGCTCTTTTTTCCTGTATTCATGTTAAAGTTTTGTTTTATTTGTTTTGTGTATGGTAGTTTTCCTTTTCAATTATATTTTTATTTTTATGGGTGCTGCACTACTTCTCATAGCTGTGTAATATATTGACAAATAAGAGAAGAATAAATATAATTTGCCTAAAAATCAACCTTATATTTTGATCTGAACCTTGTTCGGGTAGACATCTACTGTCTCTAAAGTCTCTTTTTATGAGCATCAATTCAAATGCATGGTAAACGCCAGTGTTCTCAGGAGTCACTTGAACACATGTCTGAAGAGGTCAGCAGCATAAAAACATTAGCTCGAGTTTTGTTTATGCCCTAGTGGGGACACTTGTGCACCATGTAACTGATTGTTAAATGTATGTATTACCAAATTTTGCCTCAGGTATCAGAGTCACACTGGACAAGATGTGGGAAAGGTGCAGAATTCAAAGGAAACTACACATGATGATGATGTTGATGATGATGATGATGATGATGATGACAATAATAATAATAATGATGATTTTTTTTATTTGCCATCAGGGTGACTGATGAGGGAGACATTACAAAGACAGACGTAAAGTGTGGGGGTTTACATATAATCTTCTTCTTCTTCTTCCTCATTTAACATCCGTTTCCACACTAGCATGGGTTGGACAGGTTTTACCTAATGGCTCTACTCCAGGTCTCTCGATCTTGTGCAAGGCCTGGTCGTAATCTCAACTTCCTAAGATCATACCTAACTAACTAGCACATATGTATAAAACTATCCAACCCATGAGGTCATGGAAAAGTGTACATTAGAATTATTACATATATAAATCATCATCCTCCTTTAATGTCTGTTTTCCATGCTGGCATGGGTTGGACGGTTTGACCAGAGCTGGCAAACCAGAGAGCTGCATCAGGTTCCTTCAGTCTGATTTAGCATGGTTTCTGTGGCTGGATGCGCTTCCTAACACCAACCACTTTACAGTATGTGGTGGTGCTTTTACATGGCGCTGACACGGGTGCTTTTTACACAGCACAGGGTTCTTGCACATGTGATGAGTTTCTGCAGTTTCCATTCACAAGGGATTGATTGGCCCAAGACTATAGCAAAAGGCACTTGCCCAAAGTGCTGTCCATTGAGACTGAACCTAAAACCACATGGTTGCAAAGCATGCTTCTTTACCACTTGGCTATTTCACACTGGATCATTTTCTTTTGTCCCACAATGCATTTACTATTGACTCCAGACAACTCTTACACTTTTTACCAATTTACACTAATTAGCATGTTAATCACCATCTTACACTGACCATTAAGCTTCCTTTGACAAACTTCGCTCTGAAACACTCGTTCATGTGTGACCTACATCACATAACAACAAAGATTCCTTGAGCTAATAAGTAATATTCCCTCTCCCAGCTGTGCACAGGCAAGGTTTTCAATATGAAATCAAATTGTTTTAATCAAAGTGCAGGTGCATCCCTGACCAAAACAGATATTGCAACTTATGTGGGACAGATATTCCGAAAGTCAGCCAAACCTTTTTTTACCTATCTTAAAATTTGATGGACAATGTTAACACTGTCCTATTTCATAAAATCCTTCTCAAACTATAGAAACTATTTTTCTAACCATACAGAAATTTGCTTCCCAGCCACATGGTTTCAGGTTCAGTTCCACCATGTGGTAACTTGGCAAGTGTCTTCTACTATAACCCCTGACCAACCAAAGTTTTATAAGTGGATTTGATAGACGGGCACTGAAATGAAGCTCATTGTGTGTGTGTTATTGTCTCCTTGCCTTGATAGTTGTGAGTAATGCCATCATACAAGTGGTATCCTTTGTTTCCAATCTTTCAGGAAAACATGTCTGGCCAAGGGGAAATATTACTTCACTTGGGAACAAAATGGGCATCTAGTCATAGAAATTCCGTCCAACCCATGCAAGCATGGAAAAGTGGACATTAAATAAGGATGGTTGCTCATATGGATGCACAAACTTTGCAAAGAAAGCCAATGCCAATTTCTGTGCACAACCTCAGCAAAAAAAATTTAAAGCAAACTTTGCTGATGGGTGGAGGCGTGGCAAGAAGCTTGCTTCCAGGTTCATTCCCACCGTGTGACACTTTGGCTAAGTGTCTTCTATTATAACCTCAGGCCGACCAAAGCCTTGAGTGGATTTGATAGATGGCAACTGAAAGAAGCCCATCATGTGTGTGTGTGTGTGTGTGTCTCACCACCACCACTTGACAACCGGTGTTGGTGTGTTTACATCCCCGTAATTTATTTTATCGGTTTCTTTTTGCCAAACTGCTGAGTACCAGGCTTAGCAAAAAGTACTGGGGTCAATTCATTTGACTAAAAATTCAAGGCAGTGCCCCAGTATGGTTGCAATCTAATGACAGAAACAAGTAAAAGATAAGGGAGGCTCTATATGGTCATGGAAATTTCTAGAAATAGCAACCAAGTCTCCCTCCAAATCACACCTTGTTGGTTTTTCACGATTTAGCAGGAACTTTGTCAACATTTCAAGAACTGTGCCTGTTTAATCAGATGACTGAGAGGATTTTATAGCGAAATATGTAGGATTCTAGTTTACCTTCAAAATAGTCCAATAAGGTTGTGGCATTGATTATAGTAACCCAACCATGACCACCCAGTATGTTTTTAGGAAATGCGTCCAGTTGATTCAAGAGATTTTTGACTGCTATATTTAGCAACTTGTGCAGCCAACATCTAGATGCTTGATTCGCTGGTTCATTTATGCTTAGAATATAAATCTGAAAACAAAAGAATTGCCCCAGTATGGTCAAGGTCCAAAATAAAAAAAAAGAATAACAATGCGTTTTATATTTAATTGTTGATCTTTATACAGAAAACTTTTACAATTGAACAGATATACCAATAATTTGCTGTTATAATTGATTTGCAATTAACAGACATCAATAAACAGTTCCTGATTTACAATGAAAGTTCGTTTCCCCACCCCCTTGAAATCTTCATAGAATTCTTTTCTCCCCACCCCCACACCAAAGAAGTAAGTTGGAAATATCCAATAATTCTTTGTTAATTATTTTTCTGGTGAATTTTGCAGAGAAATTTCCTGTTTAGTTGGTTACAATAATTTTAATGAGTGTTGAGGTAGGTGAAAATACTACCAAAACAGTTTCACAGAATGTTTTAAAATATTTTATATTAAAAAAAAATTTTTTAAATCGTTATCAAAAATGTCAAAATAATCATGAAAACGATCTTAAAAAAAGTTTTCACATTAGTAATAAAAAAAAAAAAAAAAGTTTGTGTCTCCCTTTCTCTATGTGAACATGAGCTGGACGGAACTTTAAAAAGATCGACCTCATGTGAGACATGGATTAGAAAACATAGTGGGGGAAAAAACTGGTATGAAGAAATATCGACTGCTGAGAATGATAGACTAACATTTTGTACATCACTGCTCCATCATGGTCATCTGCAGGCACTAGTAAACTAAATGTGATGACCTTCATGTTTGGACACATTTCAAAAGGTCACTATCCATAGCATTAGAGAGGTGGCCAAACTACCAGTCAGTGAGACAAAAAAAAAAAAAAAAAGCCTGGTTCCAGAATGAAAACCCTGATTCTAGTATTGTTAGTGGTCAGTTGAAGAATAAATACAGTTATAGTGGACATAAAGTCAGAATGGACGTGGACTGTTAAGAGTAGACATTTGGAAAAGATTATTTATAAAAGAAGAGCATTTCCAATTAGAAAATTTAGAAAATTTTTAAAGTATTCAATGAATAAAAATGTAAGAATGGTATTTAGGGAGACAAATATTTTTGTTATTAATGGAGTTAGAAATATCGGTAGTTAACAGATTCTGTCTTTTGAAATATAAGATAACCTGCGAATCACAATTTTTCTGCAGTATCAAAAAAAAAAAAAATGAATAAAATTTGGCCAGCGAAAATATCACACATATTTACTTGTGTAAAAGTATTCTAAACAATTACTTTTTACTGTTTCTTGGAATAACTTATTGTGTTGATATTTGTTGAAGGTAACTGAAGATTTGGTCCAAATTATCACAAGATATGGCGCCGTTTTGCGAAACAATTGAAACTCATTGAATTTTGTTTGTTTTGACAGGAATGTAGTAATACTGAAGGCAGGCTCAAATATTCCTCAGAAATACCTTCCTGATAGTCGTGGCATGATCTGGAGTTGAGCATAAAATTCAAATCAATTTCTGTGTAAGCCGAAAGTTATTTGACAGTTTCTTGATACCGATTTATTTATAGCAAAGCATAACATTGGCTTAGAAGGTAACTAAATTCCCAGCAACTTATAAAAAAAGTTCACTTTTACAATTTAAATAGTTGAGTATTCAAAAGGCTTCTTTAAAACAGTTGTATCAAAGCTGCTCAAATGTTTTAAAATCTCATTATTGTTAGATATATATGTGTGTGTATATATATATATACATATACACACACACATCTAACAAAACTCATTTTAAAAATGTTAAAACTTGAGCAAATTATTAAAATTATTTACTGTGCTTGTAATGAAGATATCAAGATTTGTTAAAATTGAAGAACAAAACCTGAAGCTAATATACATTAAAATGGAATGTTTCTGTTTTTTAGAGCCCACCCCCTCCCATCAATAGTTCCTCTGTGAAACAAAATTCTACATTTTATATCCAGAGTGCATAACCCATCGTCTCAGCTGGTCTAATATTGGGAATACAAGAAATAAATTACAAAAATATATAAATTAAAACAAAAAAACCCACTTTTTTATTGTAATTCAGCCCCCAACTCAATTAAAAAATAGATTTGAAATTGAATTGTGTAATAATAAAATAATTTACAAGATTCAGTGTGTTATAATAGATAAACAGAAGGAAACTCATACAGAGATTATGGTGGTATAAGGCTGAAGAAGTTGATAAATTAATATATATAAAAAGACCAAAAGAAGAAGAACGGGTGTTTGGAAATATAAATTAGTGGAGAGTTATGGATGTTTTTGTACCATTTTCAAATTTGATTCATTCATTCTGATTCACTGATATTACAAAAGAGATTTGGAAGAAAATATCACATATGTACAGCATAAAAAAAAAAATGCTTTGCTTTATTTTTTCATGTATGTATGTAAATTCTATTTGACAAAATATAAATAGTTGGAGAAAAAAAAAATTAAAAAAACATCTGTGATGCTTGGATCATAAGGTAGTTTCTTATTAGATATTTCTTCCCCTAAGTAATTTCTTAAATATTTCTAAGCACTTTATATATAGATTTCTGCAAATAGATTTGATTCTAAGAAAATCTTTGTAAAAAATGAAATGTGGAATCTTGTATTTATGGTAGAATGTAAGATGAATAATTATTTCTTAGAAGGGCATTAAGCTAAAAATTGTAAGGTAAAGGTCACAGTTGATTGGATCAACTCCAGCATTTCACAGGTACTTAATTTACCAACCTTGGAAGGTTGAAAGGGAAAGTTGACCCTAATAGGATTTGAACTGAAAATCTAGGAAGTTAAAACTAATTGCAGTAAGACCATTTATATTCCACTGCTTTGTAAGAATCAAGTCCATCACCTCAGTATATGACTGGTATAACCAAATATGCAGCATTTTGCTCATAGCTTAATTGTTCCATTAACCCACCACCCTAAGAAATATTTTATGCAATTATTTTGTTAAATCTGACATTGTACTACTTATTGTATTGATTAATAACTACTAATGTTCTAAATTGGATAAATTTTATTGATTAAAACATCGAACGTATGGAAATTGAGAGAGAATGTCTGTGAGAAATATCTAGTGAGAATTGCAGACGTTCTGCTCAATTGGCACAGCACTGAATGACCTTAGGATCAAACAACTTGTATGTGTTTGTTTGTGTATGTGTGTGTGTGTATATACACACATGTGTGAAAGAGTGTGTAATAATCATTTCATTGATACAAGACATCTCTAGTACATCCTATTTCGTATATATATATATATATACATACATGTGTATGTGTGTATATATAAAACAGTATTTACAGCAACCATTTCAGATATGAGCTTCGTGTATAAAATATCTTTATTAATTACATCTTGTCCAAATGACTTGGAAAAAAAAAAATTCTTTAAAAGAAAAAAAAGAAAAAACTTTCACATGTTTACTGTTTTGTTTTTTTTTAGGTGTTATCTGTATGTAGTTGGGGTTTTGGGACGAAGAGGGGTCTTTGGGGTTGAAGATTTTGGTGTGGTTGGCAGACGCCGTTGTGCTCCCATCCTTTGTGCAACTGGTGTTGTACATCGAGATGTGTTTGGTGTAGTATTGTTGGATCTGCCTGGTGTGTTGGGTCTGCCTGGTGTAGTACTGTTAGGCCTGGCTGGTGTAGTTACTGGTGTCGACATTTTCGAACTGCTGCTGTTCATTGTAGGGGTCTTTGGCCGAGAAATTCCTGTTTGTATTCCAGGAGACTTTGGCGCCCGGGAAGACTTTGTGGTGGACAGATTATGGGATGAAGTACTAAGCCGTTTGCTGCGACTAAGATTTCCGTTGGAACCTGATAATTATTTGGTAGAAATTGAAAGGGGAGAAAAAAAAAATCAAGGATTAAGTATTTTTTTTCTTTTTGATTTAAGTTAGAATAAAAATTTAATGGACATTTCTAGTGATTTATGAAGCAGTTGCAAGCAAGAGTAATTATTTTACTTTAAAAATAGTGGAATTATATTAGCTAATTATAATTAGTGAAATAAAACATTCTTATGTATTTAAGAACAAGTTATTTGCAAAATAAGTCTTTCCTCATGAAACGCCTGAATTATATCAATATGTACTTGTGCCACAGAAGAAGAAAAAAACACTCAGTACACTCTGATGTGGATGGTGGGTGTTAGGAAGGACATCCAGCCATAGAAACCACATCCAATGTAAACATTGGTGCATGACAGACCATGTCAAACCATCCAACATGGCAGCCAAATGTGAAATGATGATGATGATGATTTACAGGCAGAAGAAAAGTTACATTTAGTTTCAATTCAAAAGCATTTAAAACATTTAAACAAATCTAATTAAAGCAATTTAATATAATCTAGACTTTTGTGAACACCTGTCATAACACCTGGAAATATTCCAAATGTATGTCACCTGAGCAGGATTTCTCATGAGATTGTGTAATGTTAATGCCTTTTTTAACATTGGAGAACTCCAAAGTGAGACATGGACATTTGTCCAATGGCAGTTAACCACTAGCGTACTTGCTGACCATTACTACATGCCCCAGTGGTATTTTAGTGCATTATTATTTCAGGAAAATTAAATAAAATTTTGCAGACAAAATAAGTAAAAAGTAAAGTTTTATATCTTCGAAATGAATATTTGACGAGAGTGAAAAAATGAAAATATAAGAAAACCAAAACCAAAAATAAAAAGTTAAGACCCAGAAACAAAGTTTTAAAATATATAAAAATACAACAATCATGCAGAAAGACAGAAGAAAGTGAAACGATAGGCAAGCAGCAAGGCAAATGATGTTGATGGGGGGAGAATAATGAAAATGCAGAGGGGGAGGTGACAAGGCAAAAAACATGCTACCTACCAACATCAGAATGGTCATAGAGAGAGTTGTTACCAGCAGCTGACAGATTAATCATAGACGAACCCACTTTAGAACGTCTTAACGATGGAGAACCATAACTGCTAGCTAGAAAATGTTAGGAGTCTAGCATGTTAGTAGAGAGTTGAGTGTGGAGAACATTGAAGAACAACAATAGAACATTCAAAAAATAATGGTCATAAAAGAATAACAGAATTATAGAATTCTAAGAATTCAAGAATAATTGAACATTCAGGAATTGTAGAATAATAGTCATTCAATGAAAATAGAATTAATGAATAATAGAATTCAAGAAGAATATAAATTCTAGAATAATAGAATTCAGTATTAATCAAACTGAAGAATAACTGAATGCTAGAATAATAGAATTCAAGAACAATGGAATTATAGAAAACATAGTAACATTGCATGGAGGAGATGTAAGACAGCAAAGATGGAGAAACTAAGAGAGATAAAGAACGGTGATGAGATAAGAGTGTGTAGTAAAACAAAACACAAAACAGGGATTAGGGTTAGATTAAGATAAAATTTTATATCTCATAATAGGGATAATGTAAGAAAAGAAAAGTGGTCAAATTGATTCCTGATAATTTATATATGGAATTTATTATCAAAGACAGCAAACTGGCAGAATCTTTAGAACATTAGACAAAATGCCTAGTGGTATTTTCTTCTGAATCATTACATTCTAAGTTCAAGTAGCAACAGGGTCAACTAACCCCCTACCCAAAAATATTTCTGGCCTTGTGCCCAAATTGAAAACCATTTTTCTTTCTTTATTATAAAAAATATATATATATATATATATATTTCTAGCCTTGTTCCAAAGTAATGTTGAAATTAATGCCCTTCCCTGAAAGAACAGCACTGCAATCTTAGGTTTCTGGTAATATAAAATTTGACAGGGAATAAGAAATGATGTCATGTACTTCATTAGCTTACAGCTGTTTCTGCTATTACATGCAATGCACTCATAGTTGAATGCTTGTGTATCACCCTTCATCAGAGCTTCAGAAATGAAGCTCCGATTTACATATAAAATGCTTTCCCAAATAAAATTGCACTTCATTTTTTGAAGCTATAAAGGGTGATTACACAAGCACTCAACTATGAGTGCACTGCATCTTATAGCAGAAACAGCTGTAAGCTAATGAAGTTCATGAGAATTTCTTATTCCTTTATCATTCTAACTTTTTATTATTACTCTGTACTTGACTGATGCTTTGTTTTCTAGCCTATGTATACTGAGTTCTAACACCAGGTTATTAGTATCACTATGCCTAAGCAAAATAATAAAATATATAGTTTGACTGAGATGTGATGTAGTGACATTAATGAGACACTATCTAAGTTGAAAACCTGATCCTTCAGTTGTTAGACCCATGTCTTCTCTATAAGAATTAAAAACCCAAAATTGTTTCAGAACGAAACCTATAGTCTTTTCTAAAGTTATTTAATTCCACCATCTGCTAAATTACTAGGCTGGTTTAACTAGTTTGAGATGTACTGTGTCCCACTGTATATACACCAACACTACTGTTGAAATTGTTGACATACTGAAGATAAACCACTAGTGTACTAAATTTACCCCATACTGTACTGCATTGAAGGCAAGCTCTAATGTACAGTACTAAAGGCAAGAAACTACTAATGTACACAACTGTTGAAAACAATTAGTGTACTGTTCAGAATTCATCATCATCATTTAACATCCATTTTCCATACCAGCATGGGTTAGACAGTTTGGCAAGAGCTGGTAAGCCGGAGAGCTGCACCAGGTTCCAGTCTGTTTTGGCTTGGTTTCTATGGCTGGATGCCCTTCCTAATGCCAACCACTCTACAAAGTGTATTGAATGTCTTTTATGTGTCACTGGTCACAACCATGATTTCACTTAGCTTGACATGTCTTTTCAAGCACAGCAAATCACCAAAAGTCTCGGTCACTTGTCATCGCCTCCGCGAGACTCAACAACCGAAGATCATATTTCATGATCTTCGTCCCATGTCATCCTGGGTCTACCTCTTCCAAGGGTTCCCTCCACAATTAAAGAGTGGTTGAGAGTGATTACTATTGTACTGTACAGACAAGGAATGTGCTTCGAATAATTCCATCTGACCCATGCAAGCATGGAAAAGTAGATGTTAAACTGATAAAGACTGATGACAAATGCTACTATACAAAATTGTTGAAAGTGATTATTGAACTGTATAGACATGGAAAATCTGGCTTGCCAAATTCCATCTGACCCATGCAAACATGGAAAAGTGGAAGTTAAAGCAATGATGAGTTAATGACAAATACTGCTGTACAGAATTGTTGAGTGATTATTGAACTGTACTGAATATAAAACATTACTGTAAAGGAGAGAAATTATAGAAATATTTCATGTCAAGATAACTTGATTGGGGAAAAGATTAGTTTTTGTCCATTTGAAGTTTCAAATGATTCAAAATAAGAATTTTCACAGAAACTAAAATTGCCTTAGCAAATTGATTTTTTTTTTTTTTTTTTTTTATAAAATTCCAATTTCTCTACTTTTTTTTTATCTTTTCATTATTTGATTTAATTCCCCCAAACTGATTTTAGTTTTTGAAATTAATTGGGTTTTATTGATTGGAAATTTCAAACTGAAATGGGGGGGAAAAGCTTGCTCGAAATTTTGTGGTATATTGTATTTGAAAAGGTAACTCAATTCTGTCTGGATGGTCACTATTTTCGGCTTGTAGCTACACTTACACATATGTATGAGTGTATGTGTACATACATAGATATGTATATATTCACAACAGCATGAATTGGAAGGATTTAAATATTAAAACAAGCTTTTAGCTGTGTTAGGAAAGTATAAGAATGTAAACAATCCTAAGATTTAGATGTATGGAAAAAGTGGGGAGACTCCACAAACACTAATCCACTGTTTGTTGACTGCTTCTCAGAGGAGATGTGCCTGATTTCCTTCCCCTGATGATAGCATAGAATATTCAGCTGTATATAAAGCAGTAAGGAATCAGTGACTAGCTGAATCTGGATGTTTATACTTTAGATGGCTTGTCTTCAATTAATATATACATATATATTTATGTATGTGTGTGTATATATATATATATGGCACCTTGGGCAAGTGTCTTCTACTATAGCCTCGGGCGAACCAAAGCCTTGTGAGTGGATTTGGTAGACGGAAACTGAAAGAAGCCCGTCGTATATATATATATATAT
>JAOPUL010003537.1:4471465-4498465 GCA_027564515.1 Octopus rubescens | reverse complement strand
AGATAGATAGATAGATAGATAGATAGATAGATAGATAGATAGATAGATAGATAGATAGATAGATAGATAGATTCACTTTTTCTTTCTTTCCTTTTTAAGAATATTTTCTTTTCTTCATAAGATATCTTTGCTAGAACTGAAAAAAAACCCCAACAAAACAAAATAAAAGCAAAACAAAAACCTATTCTTTTTTTTCCCTCCCGACTCACAAACTTTTGTGGGTATTTGTGTTAAGTACTATGTACAGTAAGAAATATAATTATGTAGAGATGTTTAGAGAAGATGGAATTTAAAAAAGAAAAAATAATAAACAAAAAATTGCCAGAAACAATAACAGGATATTAATTTTGAAAAACATCACTTTTTTTTGGTTTTTTAACCAAAAAAAAAAAAAAGAATTACTAATGTAGGAATATTGAAATATGCAAAAATATTATGTATATATATATACTGCTTCATTTTAAACATATATATACATACATACACATTATATATATATATATATATTCATATATGTGCATTTGCATATATGTATATATGAGTATGTATGTATATATATATATATACATATGTAATTATGTGTATATATATTTATTGTATGTATATAAATATCTATTTTTAAAATCCTCATGTCAATGGGATTTCTCAAAATAGACTGTAATGACAGTGAGAGAGAATTATTATATATTGTAAACTCTTCAGAGGAATAAATCATAATATTGAAAGTGTTGATATAATAACTGTTAGTTATACTGAATTCATACTATAATAATACTAATTTTTATTCTTAGCACTGTTGCACTGCATCATGACCAAAGATACTGGCTCTTGGGAACTAGTTGTTCTACATCTTTAGCAAATAATAACATCTGTTATTGCACCACCTCTGAATGACACCAACACCTCCATCTTTTAAAGAGAAATTGTGGTATTTTTTTATTTTCTATTTATTTTCTATATATATTTTTTAATTAGTGCACTGATAGGAAGATTAACATTGCAAATGAAAGTTGGCAAAGATTTCAACACCTGGCAACAATAATATTAATATGGGAATTGAACTTAGAATATAAAGAGCTGAAACATACACAGCAAAGCATTTTTACTGACTTTGCTAATAACTATAGGTGAAGGCATGGCTGTGTGGTTAGGAAGCTTGCTTCCCAACCATGTGGTCTTGGGTTCAGTTCCACTGTGGGGTACATAGAGCAAGTGTCTTCAACTATAACCTGAGTCTGACCAAAGATTTGTGAGTGGATTTGGTAGACAAAAAAAGAAAATAGCTTATCATATATGTGTGTGTGTGTGTGTGTGTGTGTGTGTGTGTACACCCATATATATATATATATATTAGACGGAAACTGAAAGAAGCCCATCGTATATATATATATGTGTGTATGTGCCGGTGATACACTCTCTGGAGTGGTTGGCGTTAGGAAAAGCCAAATATAGACTGGAGTCTGGTGCAGCTTGCCAGTCAAACTGTCTAACCCATGCCAGCATGGAAAAACAGACATTAAATGATGATGATAATATATATATAAATAAAAGCTTGGCTGTAAGATTAAGAAACTTGCTTTCCAACCATGTGGTCCTAGGTTAATTCCCACTAGGTGTCACCTTGGGCAAGTGTCTACTATAGCCCAAGGCTGACCAAAGCTTTGTGAGTGGATTTGGCAGACAGAAACTGAAAGACCCGTGTGTGTGTCGTCATAACTGTAAAATCCTGCCTTGCCATTGGAAATATTATTTTGCTGGGTAACAAGTGATAACTGACAACAGGAAGGGCATCGAGCTGTAGAAAATCTGCCTCAACAAATTCTGTCTGACCCATGCAAGCATGGAAAAGTGGCTGATAAATGAAGAGGATGTATATGTGTTTGTATGTGTATATATATCTCATCATCATTATTTAGCGTCCGTTTTCCATGCTGGCATGGGTTAGACGGTTTGACCGGAGACCGGCAAGCCGGAGAGCTGCACCAGACTCCAGTCTGTTTTGGCTTGGTTTCTAAGGCTGGATGCCCTTCCTAACACCAACCACTCCAGATAGTGTACCAGGTGCCTTTAACATGTTCCAGACACATTTTATATATAAAAGGTGTCTATATATATGTATATACATGTATGTGTATATATACACTGGCACGCCATCAGTTACGATGATGAATGTTCCAGTTGATCCGATCAATGGAACAGCCTGCTCATGAAATTAATGTGCAAGTGGCTGAGTACTCCACAGACACACGTACCATACCCTTAATGTAGTTCTTGGGAGATTCAGGTGGGACACAGAATGTGACAAGGCTGGCTCTTTGAATTACAGGTACTACACATTTTTGCTAGCTGAGTAGACTGGAGCAATATGAAATAAGTGTCTTGCTCAAGGACAACACACTGCCAGGTACCAAACTCGTGACCCTATGATCTTGAGCCGAATAACTTAGCCACGTGCCTTCACACATATTCATATATAATGTGTGTGTGTGTATCATCATCCTTTAACGTCCATTTTCCATGCTGGTATGGGTATATACACACAAATAGACAGATGTAGATATATATATATAAATATATCAGTGTGTATATTTTTCTCATTTCAGCTTGAATCAGTTTCCAGTTTTCCATCGCTATCGCAGTTTTTGTAACATTCTTAATTATTTAATTCTATTTACTGTGATTTTTTTTTTCACATTAATTAATTCTGAAACTTAAATTTCTATAATTGAATTGCAAATTCCTGAAGCATAGGACATTATGAGAATGCATGTACGATAAATTGGTAGCAACAACAGATGTAGGTGAATAAGCTACCATGACAGACTAACTACCCCCCACCCCACCCCCACCCATCGGAAAAAAAAAACATGTAGAATTAGCCATCACAACAGTTATAGGACAACTAGCAACTGCCACAAACAGATGTACAACATCTTGCTACTCCAGCAGATATAGGACAACTAACAAGTCAAAATTCTCAAATTCTACACTAAAACCAATAAATCTTCATGGAACTTAAAATATTTTCAAATATAAAATAAATAATGGTTGAACATTCCTTCTTATTTCTTGTAAAATTGACCAAAATATTATAGTTTCTCAACAGGGTTTTGAAATATTTTCCCCCACAAATCTATTTTCAGATTTTGACTGTTTATTCCTCTTTGTCAGATTTCTTGTGTTTATAGGAATTAGAAAATAAGATTATCCCCTTAAGGCAAAGAACCAACAAAGGAGAGTCTTTGCAGTAGCATGCCTTGGTTTTTAGCAGCTAAATTTTCTTCGAATCCCATTCAATTCCTTTAATTAGAGGCTTGCCTATTCATGGCTGACTTGGAGTTACAAGAAATACCATCACCAATCAAGGTAACCAAATGCTATCTTCCTTTCAAACTCTTTTTCTTTACCTATTTCCAGCTATGAAGTATATTTAAATTAATTTTGGTACCAGTTTATTTTACAGTTTAACCCTATTGATACCAAACCTACTGAAGATTGCCCCTAGTTCTATGATACAAACTCCCTGTCTTAATGTGATCTTAATTAAAACCTTCCATCAAAATTTCATGTTAATTTAGATTCCAAACACCAGCTTAATAATGACAGTTATTTTGCAAATAACGAAGAATTCAGTAAAATTAGTTAAAACAAAATGAATGTGTTTTAATAGAAATGTGATAACAAAAGGTTAAGGAGATCCTGGATACACATGAATAAGTTTAGAATTCTTAGGTTTATGATAAACATTTTCAATGATGCAAAATCTAAATGGAAAAAAAAAAGCAAGGATGAAAAAAGAGAAAAGGAAAATTGATAAATTGAAGTTTGAAACACGGATGAAATCTGCAGAATGATTATTAGGATTTTAGGAATCAACAAAATGTGTCACCTTGAAATCACAACAAACATTATAAATATGATTATATGCATGTGTGTGTGTAAACATACAGATATATATATATATGCATATAATATGCAAACACATATGTATATAACATGTACATAGATATGTATGTATGTATATAATACGCACATAGATAGATATATATATATATGTAAATAAAAATATGCACACATATATATATAGGTACACATACATGCATGTCTATATGCACACACACACACACACATATATATATTTACATGCACGCACATACACTCATAGATAAATATAACGTTTAAATATCTAACTGGAACCCAGCTTCAGAAAGTAAAGAATTGAAAAATAACCAAAAGCCTTGAGCAAAATTTCCAATTTGCTGGAAGAATCTTGGAGAAGCTTAAAGCAAGCAAGAAATAAATATAAATAAATGATTTTTTTTTTTTCTTTTATGGAACTTTGGGAAAGAATGTCTTGTTTGATAATTGAAGACAGTAACAAGGCATTGATTTTCTCTTTGTTCCACCAAAAAGGATTAAAAAAAAAAAAGCTAATATTTTTGCATTTTACAATAAATTTGTTTGGGTTTCATCCCAAGTTTCAGAATGCTGCTGCCGTTGCTGCTAAGGTTTTGGAAATAAGCAAATCATTAAAGCAAAGAAGAATTCTGTATTAATAAGCGGAATCCAGATACCACCGATTGCCAGATAGATAAAGAAACGTGGGGGGAGAAAAAGAAAAGGAAAACATTAAGAAAGAGGTTAAGGAATGAGGAGGAGGGGAGAAAGTTGTGAAAATGTTTGGTGTCCAGGATAAAGTTGCTGAAAGGGTTTTTGCTGTAACAGAATGTAGAGGGGGACGGTAAAGTGGAATCATTTTAACAATCATAATAATGAGGAAAAAATTTTCTCTTCCCACCCCCAGAAAAAAAATGATAATAAAGAACCAATCAGATTTCAGGATCTTTTTACACCTGAAAAAAAAGGTGCCACACTAAAGGACCCTTTCCCATTAAGCATCACATACCTAATATACAAACCCAAAGTCAGCAAGGCTTTGGGGTATAGGTGTTTCGGTCATGGCTATCTTGTATGTGTGTTTTGTTTTGTTTTTCATTCAGTGTAATCTAAGAGTACATTATCAAATGCATTCTGTTTTTAAGAGTGTGGTTTGAGAAAAATTTGGCTGCTGTTTCTAGCAGTTTGACCATACGGAGGCAACTTCAGTTGGTCACATAAAAGAGAGTTCTTTATATTGTTTGGCAGTCATTTTAGTCAACTAACAAGATTGAAATAATACAGATATAAATATAGGTACAGCCATGTAGTGTTTATATGCAGATATAACCATGCGGTCTGTTAATTACAGAAATAAACATGGTAAAAGAAGCTTGCTTCCCAACCACATGGTTCCAGTTTCAGTCCCACTACTAACTCCCCTAAAACCACCCCTGGATCTATGATACAAACTTCCTGTTTTCAAGTCACTTAAATTAAAACCTTCCACAAAATTTTGTGCCAGTGGCACGTTAAAAACACCCAGTACTCACTGTAAAGTGGTTGGCATTAAGAAGGGCATCCAGCCATAAAAACCATGCCAAAACAGACAGTGAAGCCTGGTGCACTCTTCTGCCTAGCCAGTTCCGGTCGGAAAACGAATATTAAAGGATAATGATTATGTTCCAAACACCAGTGACAATTATTATTTTACTAAACTCTTCATTATTTTCAATAACTAATTGAAACAAGAGTGTATTTCAATAAAAAAAATATGGTAACAAAAGGGTTAAGTGAGATCTAGCTGATATTTCTAGCCACATGGTGGCTCCTATGTCAAGGAGAAAAAGATACTTTAATATGATTGGTTTGTTAATTTATTCCTCAAAATATATAATTGTTAAATGAGAATGGATGCAATCTATAAAGCAGAATGAAACGGCAGGGAACGTAGAATGCAAGACTGTTGTCCTCAGTGATTTTTAAACTACCTGCATCGGATCCTCTCTTTTTATACATTGATGGATCAGGAGTTTTAGACC
This sequence comes from Octopus rubescens, assembly GCA_027564515.1. NCBI lineage: Eukaryota > Metazoa > Mollusca > Cephalopoda > Octopoda > Octopodidae > Octopus > Octopus rubescens. The sequence goes on along the minus strand of JAOPUL010003537.1, from coordinate 4,492,547 downwards.
GGAAAGCTGCTCTAGTCTGCGACACTCCGTCTGCTAGCACAAATTGCTCTCGAAGTTCTGTGTTGGTTCGGTTTTTCGCTGCAGGGGCAAACATTTTATTCCAAATCAATATCCTTTAAAATCTGTATTTTACTTCAGTGAAACCGCCCATGAGAAAAATATATGCGGCATTTACGTATTTTGAGGAAACGTGTTAATGTTATATTATTTAGATTAAGTATAATGATTATTAATGAGACAAACAGAATTTTTAAAATGTTAAAAACAAAAAACATCCAAAAATTCTTTGAGAAAGAGAAAATAAAACTAAAAAAATGTTTTGGATGTTTTCCATTAGCGATCAATTATTAAAATATGTTTCGTAATCAACAAATGTTAAAAAATAAATAAATAAGTTCTTAAAAAAACCTTAATATTAACATTTCAAATCGTAAACCACTCATTGGTTTATTATTATTATTATATATAAAAAATAAAATCATTAGAATATTATTTCAGAATATCAACAATGTATCACATAAAACAACAAACAACTCATACAAAATATAATATTTTATGTTGTATAAAACATATTTCATATTTTACATCATATAAAATATATTTTATATATTATATTTTATATAGTATTAAACATACATACAGCCTTATGTCAACTCACAAAACCTGAATGTCAGACGCTGAAAGTGAAACCTCAAAACAATAAAAATCAAGAAATAAAAAAAAACACAAATACAGAACAATTTCAATTGCTAAACAAACGAACAAGAATTTACATTCCATATCCAGTATTACTACCATAATGTGTGTACAGGTGTGTAGATGTCCAAGTTGTGTACAATGAGTTGGCAAGGTTTACAAATTTTCAACTCAACACATTTGCTATGTTTGCTCCATCAAATACTTGGTGCTAAATTTGAATGTCAAGTTGAAGGCCATTCATGGCTACAAAAACCATACACAACATTAAACTAAACTAAGTAGATATATACACTACTGAATAACATGTATATATATATATATGCAGCTATATACAACGTAGATATATACACACATACAACTACATAACATGAACATATGCAACTATACAACATGTATCTATATATATGCAACTATGTACAACATAAGTGTAAAAAGGTAAAGACCCCCTTCGGTCATGAATGACCATGGGATTGCACCTAAAAAATTCCCCTTTGAAGCACCGGTCCGAGCAAGGTGTCTGGAATAAGAGATCCCTTACATGAAGAACAAGTAAGGGTAAGCATTAGGAAGGACGTCCAGGTGTAAAACAACACCTCAATAATGTATCTGTCTAAAATAAACTAGGAATAGAAAAGAAACTGATGTAAAAATTAAATGGTATAGTAAGAGTTGGAAGGGGTAATTCCCCAGGACGTTTTGTATGGTTATCGGCAGCTGGGAGGAAGAAGAAACCACAATTGAGGGGACGAGATGAGGGAGATGTCCTAAGAAGAAGAAGAGTTTATTAATTACACCAAATCTAAACCAATTTCAAATTTTTCTTTTTCATTAATTACTTTTACTTGTTCCTCCACCCTTTACATCCCCACCAAACCATCTTGAATTAAATCTCCAGATCTGGAGAAACCTAGTTGTCTTCCATCATGGACCTTGGTTAGATAGATATGTGTGCTGATCAACATATCAGCTTCTCATCGTCTTTTGTTATCTCATCTCTAAGTCTAACATCTTCACATCACCTCTTAGTCTTTCTCTGCCACAATACCTTATTACTCACTGTTCGTCAACCTTTCACAGTGCATGTCTACACCAACACAGTCCTTTTTCTCTCTCTCTCTTTCCTACAAGCATTGTTTGCTGCTCATATATCCAGTCACTCTCTCCTCTCTCTTAGTATACTTTGCTCCACGAATAACGGTAAGGTAAGAGGGGCAAAAGATAACTTGAGATGTTTAGTGGTACGTTAATTGTCTAAAATATAGCTTCTCCTCTCTATTTCTCTCAACTGTTTTCATTAAGAAATTATTCTTTAAAAACCCACCTAGTCACTGATCGGATGGTGTTATTAGTGTTATCAAAAACTGGTGTAATTATTAATTCTGATGAAAAACTATTTTCTCACAATTGATAATCAATTAAATTCTTTATCAATTTTTGATCAAATGTTTTAACAATTGATTAGAGATTGATTACAATTTGTTAATTGATTAAGAATTTCATTAAGAATTGATTGAGAATTATTAAACAATTGATTAATGGTTTATTAACATCTGATAAAATTGATTAAGAATGATTAATCAGTTAATTCACACAATTGATTAATGATTTATTTACTGAGAAACGATTTGAGAATTGATAAATCGAAAATGAGAAAAAAAACTTCATTTCAAATAAATGATTTGTATGAAATCCAAGTGGGCCAAAACCAAAGTTTTCATGTTTCCAACTTTTGGAGATGACAAGAAATAAATATTCTACAACAATATCCAACACTCAAAACTGTCTCTCTAAATGGAAATATTTAAATTTCCATTTGTATTTCTTTAAACACACACAACAAAAACAACAACATGAATTAATTCCGTGCAAAAGAGTTAACGAATTAGTACAGTTTATTAACAGTCTAAAAACAAATCATTCCCGATGCATAAAGTTGGTTACAAAATACTGTGGAATGTTGACTTGAAATAAAGAAGTAGAACATACCTCGACATGGATCATTGGTTTCCAAAAATTCATCAAGTGTAACCCAACCTCCACCAACTCTCACCATAACACAACTGTTAAGGAAGCGGACCAGCTTCAATTTCAGATTCTCACCAAACTGAAACAGGAAAATGGAAATATAATTTGCCAGATTCAAACGAGAGGAGGTCTAGACAGGAAATGGTTTCCAGGTCTTTTGTCATTCATTTATTAACATTACACTCTGTACTTATCTTCTGGTAAGAGCCCAGAGCTTAGTAATTCTGCGAATTCTAGGTACCATATTGGATGGCATGTGAAGGCATTTGGCCCCTGATCATGAGGTCCTGAGTTTGATTCCCAGCAGCACATTGTGTCCTTGGGCAAGATGCTTTATTTCACATTGCTCCATTCCACTCAGCTAGGAAAAAATGAGTTGTACCTGTAATTCTAAGGGGCCAGCCTTGTCACATTGAGTATAACACTGAATCTCCCTAAGAACTACGTTATGGGTACGCATGTTTGTGGAGTACTCAACCACTTGCACGTTAATTTCACGAGCTGACTGCTCTGTTGATCTGATCAACTTCAACACTTGTCATCATAAACAACAGAAAACCCGTTTATATAATGGCATAAAAGAGACATGGGTATATTAGGTACATCATTTCAGCAGTGCATATTGAGGAAAAAGTGTTTTTAATGCATTAAAGTATATAATATAGGCCCAACATCACAAATAGGACCAGATAATTGGGGGGGGTGGGGTACATCTTACATGTTCTTACAACTGGTAATTTGTTCTGCTGTGGCAAAGTGGAATTGTAAGATATGTATGTATATAAGTGTAAGATATGTATGTATATAAGGACACTTGTATGGCTCCTGTGTTTATAGTGTCAATCAGATAAACCCCTGCTCCACAGAACATCAATCCCACCACAATTCCTTTCCTATTCATGTCATGATTTTGATGTAATAGATATGTCCATAGCAACGCTGTAAGATTCTGTTGTTATATATTGCAGTTGATAGATCTGATCCCAGTGTTCAACGGGTACTTATTCTATCGACCCTGAAAGGATGAAAGGCAAAGTCAGCCCTGGCGGCATTCGAACACAGAACATAAAGACAGGTGAAATGCTGCTAAGCATTTTGTCCGGTGCATTAATGATTCTGCCAGCTTGCTACCAATGTGGTAAGAAGTTTGCTTCCCAACAGCATGGTTCGAAGTTCAGTTCCATTGTGTGGTATCTTGGCAAGTGTCTTCTACTAAAGCCCTGGGCTGACTAAAGTCTTGTGAGTGGATTTGGTGGTGGGGAAACTGAAAGAAGACTGTCATGTGTATAACTTGTCTCCTTGCCTTGACATAGCATGATAATTGTAAATGAGTGTCACCGTCATGGAGAACTATTACCTTACTTGGAAACGGGTGCAGGTTGGCAATCCAGCCATAGAAAATTTGACTTGAAAAATTCCGTCTGACCCCCAACCCGTGCAAGCATTAAAAAATGGACATTTAAACAATGAATGATGATGTTACAAGAAGGTATTCTATAAAGGAAAAACAAATCTCTTTTGGTTAACTTACTCTGTACTGTCCATCTTGAATTCTTTCTGCTTTGAACTGATGTCGGCATTGACAATGAGAAATCTGACGTTCTACCTCATCATGAATCATTTCAGAATCTGTAGCTTGGCGTTTACCAGTCTTCAAACGAGCCGGTTTCTGTGGAATAAAGTAACATTCACAAGCATTAATTAGTAGACAGGTTTTCAGGAGCTTTACTAGTGAAGTAATACAAAATCAAAAAGTATTTGTGTATAATATTGTACATCTTGTTAACAATTCTCTTCTCATTACCAGTTCAGCAAGTACAGTGAAGATTTTTGCTGAGGAGTTCCAATAAGACTGAAACATGTCTAGAGTTGTGTTCCCATGCTTGTTGAACTGCCCCATTGGATGTGCATCATTGAAAGAGCACAAATGAGTTGAGAGATAAAAACTGGGTATAAAAGATTGACTTACCCCTCCCCGAAATTGCTGGCCTTGTGCCAAAATTTGAAACCATTATTATTGATATTAACATCATTGCCATCTGAAGGGTGGCAGAATTGAAAAAGTCTCAGATGAAATACTTCAAAGTACTTAAATTGCACCACTTTATATTCAGAGTTCAAATCCTGTTGAAGTTAACTTTGGCTTCCACCCTCCTGGGATGGATATAATCAACTTTGCCCCTATCCTTCTCTTATGGAGTAGGTAAAATAAAGAAGTCATTTCTGGAGTGAATATATCTGTGTGTACCCTTGCATCTCTGGGGTAGATATTGTCATGTACCGGAATGGACGTAACCAACTGCATCTCTAAAATTAAGTTAGATAATATTAAAGTATCAGTTGTACCCATCTCTTTTGGGTACCAGTTTGGTATTTGTTGTTATCCTGTCTCTGCTAATCAAGCTTCGCCCACAATCAAAGTCATTCAAGCTATGAAATTTCATTCTTTTTTTTTTTTTCTTCAAGCACTACAAACCTAACATGTCCTTCATTAAGATGTTAAGGAACATCTGGATGCTATTTCTACCATCTCCTGTGACCACATAGTAGCTACCTTATTGGTTAGATAAAAATGTAGGTGTGGGAAGCAAAATGTGTTCTTACATGTCTGTCTGGTTTCAAAGCAGCAATAAAGTTTCTGTAAACAATTCTTCCAGTGTGGTTTGGGTCGAAAATATCGAATACAGCATTAAGTTCTGTTTTGTTGGTTGGGAATTCTGCAAAAAGACAAGAAAGAAACGTTTTAAAAATCATCAGATCAGATCAATGCAATTGTTCTGGAATTGGTTTTACATATGTTAACTAAACGTGTGTATGTCATAATTTTTTTGATCTTAACATCCAATTTTCCATGCTTCCAGGTATCAAATGGGATCTATGGAGGCAGATATTCTAAGGTCAGATGCCTCTAATTCATGCTAACAGAAAACTAAATAAAGATTAAACTATTACAACAAAGGCGAGCTGGCAGAATCGTTAGCAAGCCAGGCAAAATGCTTGGCGCCATTTCGTCCATCTTTACGTTCTGGGTTCAAATTCCACCAAGGTCAACTTTGCCTTTCATCCTTTTGGGGTCGCTAAAATAAGTACTAGTTGAGCACTGAGGTTAATGTACTCAAATTTGCTGGCCTTGTGCTAAAATTTGACACCAATATAACAAAGGACGCCGTGTTTTTTTATTAAATGAGTTATACTTCATTCTGTGTTGTGCTGAATCTCCCAGCGAACTACGTAGACGGTATGCGTGTGTCTGTGGAGTGCTCAACCACTTGCACTTTAATTTCACAAGTTCCATTGATTGTATCAGCTGGAACACTTGTCGTAACCGATGGAGAGCCAGGCCACATGTATTTCTAAAATTGCTTTCATAAATAGAAAAACATTGCTACAGAGTTTTACCAAATTCAGAATATTAATTATTCTTTGTTTCCTTGGAGATTTTATTGAGTCTTTTTATTCTTGCAGTTAATTCTTTAAAATCTTATTGGTAGGATGTTAAAAGCTGTTTTAGGATAAACAACTCTGAAGCAGATTTATCTTCAGAATCATACATAATAGGTTCAAGAATGACATGCAGTTTGGCCACCGTTGTGATAAATTTGGAAGTATTACAGTTTCAGAACTTTCCAAATTAAAGAAGCAAATCTTTTTTTTTAAATTGATACAATCAAAATGTTGAAGTGTTTAGAAACCTTTTGAAATTACTTTAGAAATCAATTGCCATCTTTGAAAATAATAATACAAATACTCACTGGTTTGTATCATTCCTTCTACAAATTCTTTACGAGTTAAAGCTCCATCGCAGTCTTTGTCCTGCCGCCTGAAGAAGTCTGTGATGCGAAGTTTCTTTTCTTGAATCCAGTTGAGATACCGTTGACGCCACAGGTCAAAATCAAAGTTCTTAAAACTTTCAAGCTGAATAAAAAAACACATTGAAGATAAATATTATACAGTTTCTAAACATTACATTCAGGTTCAATAAATTAATAATCAATACAGAATTGAAAAAAATATCAATCAGGTAAAACTTTCTGAAACAGCAATGATAGTATGGTTGCTCAACAACATCATCATCAACATTTGTTTTCCATGCTGGCATGGGTTGGACGGCTTGACAGGAACTGGCAAGGCCTCATAGTCTGTTTTGGCTTGGTTTCTACAGCTAGATACCCTTTCTAATGCCAACCAATGTACTAGGTGCTTTTTATGTGGTACCTTGGTTTTAGGATCTCAGTTCCATTGTGGTGGGCTGACCTTCTCGAATACAGCAATGTGCCACATATCTCAGTTCTCCATAAGGTTCAGAAAAACGGAGCTATAATGTATGGGGGTTCCCTAACTAGGTTGAGTATTCAGATTCCTTCTGTATCAATTTTGCATAAACCTTTACCATTTTTATATTTGTCCACAGCATATCCCCCATGAATCGGTAACAAATATCTTTCAGTATTTGTTCTGAGTTTTGACATTCTTGGTTCAAATCTCACCAAGCTCAACTTTGCCCTACACTCTTTTCAGGGTCAATAAAATAAAGTACCAGTTAAATAATGGGGGTCAATTTAATCACCTAACCCCATCTCTCACAAATTTCAAATTCTGTCTATATTAGAAACAATTACTACAGCTATGCTATCACTGTCTTTTTTATCATTAGCACGCCGGGCAAAATGCTTAGCGACATTTAGACCGTCTATGTTCTGAATTCAAATTCCACCGGGGGTCGACTTTGCCTTTCATCCTTCCGGGGATTGATAAAATAAATACCAGTTTAACACTGGGGTCAATGTAATCGACTAAACCCCTCCTCCGAAATGGCTGGCCTTGTGCTATTATTTGAAACCATTATTATTATTTAGGAGAATTGTTAGATCATTTGGAAGAAATGCATTGTGACTTTCCAAATTGTAAATCCCACTGAGGTCAACTTTGCCTTTTATCCTTTCAAGACCAACAAAAAGTATCAGTCATGTACTGGGGGTCAACGGTATCAACTAACCCCTTTCTTGCTGGTCTTGTACTTAAACTGGAAACCGCCATCATCTATTTTCAAAACTTCACTTAGCTGTGGAAACTAATAAAAGGTAAGGGATGTAACTCTAGGATAATTCTGAGCGAGACAGACTGGTGGCTCCATCAAATGGGAAATTGCGCATTGATTGATGTTTTAGCGAGGAAGTTAATGAGATGTTTGATGAAGATTTAGTTACTACTACATATAGAGAAGGAAAGGGGGTTAGAGTGATGACGTAGAAAGCTTCTCTTCAACTCCAGAAACAAGGGAAGATAATTAGTGACAAAGGGACATAATTACATAACAGTTTAACCCAGCGGTTCACAACCAGTGGAACCCTTTTGATTCCTATTTTACTCAGATGAACCCTCCTAGCCATTTGATGTTTTTTAAATCCTATTATTATATTTTTATAATTAAATATTATTAGGAATTGTTGAAATATTTTGTGTATAAGCAATTTATTGCAAATAAATTTTAACAACAAAATCTTATATGGGGCCTCTGGTTGAGAACCACTGCAGTAAACCTGTGAAAAGTTGAGCCATCATAACATGGCAGGGTCCTCCAGCCTCACCCACATTTAAATTTGCAACTACTCTCCAATGAAGTCCCATCCTTAAGAAATTCATGGGGATTGGAAAAAGAACAGCTTAAAAATAGTAATTTAAAGATTCATTTTTGTTTTTCTCAGTACAGATGGGTGCCTTTGTCTCATACACTTCGTTTTTGTCCTGGTACTACAAAGGTTTCCCTACCTCTTATATATGGTTGTTAAATCTGCAAGAAATAGCAGCAAGAGCACATTCATATCTGTCTTAAAACACAAAAAATGTACAGATTTGATAATGTACTCTAGGCTGCATTATGCTCGAACAGAAACAGGATGGTCATGGCTGGAATGTTTTAAACCATAGGTCTTCTCATTCAAGGTTGAACTGGGACTGAACCATGACAGCTAAGTCTTTCTGTTATAAATCTATCCAGTTATATCGAGGATGCTTTATAGAAATATTAAATCAACTTCAGTACTTCACTGATACAGAGAAACAAAACGTGTGCTGGATGTCTTCTACTATAACCCTAGGCTGACTAATTCCTTAAAAGAGCAGAAGTATGCTTGGATGTCTGTGAAGACAACGAATTAGCAAAGTCAATAATGTTGGATAGAAAGCCTTGCTGCATTTGTTTCAACTCTTACCATTCTGAGGTCAACTTGGCTTTTCATCCTTTCAGGGGTTGATACAAAGGTACCAATTCAGTACAGTGGATTGGAAGAACTGTTAGAGGGGTCAGGCAAGATGTCTTGTGGTGCTTATCCTGAATCTTGATGTTCTGAGTTCAAATCGCACCCAGGTCAACTTTAACTTTTATCCTTTTAGGATCATTAAAAAAAAAATACACCAATTCATTGTAGTGGATTGGTAAAATTATTAGAGAGTCAGGCAAGGTACCTTGTAGTATTTCTTCCAGGTCTTTGCATTTTAACATAACAAAAATATCTACAACAACACTAGTGCTATGTTCTATCAGCCCAAGTTGGCAGCTTTTCCCTTAGATAAATACCAGTGGCCATGAAAAGGAGAGACATGCATGCATTGGCAATCACCAGTCTGCCTAAAAAACCATTTGGGCCAAACCTACACACATTTATGTGCAGAAGTATAGTCAAACTTAACTGTCAGAGGCCTCATATCTACCTAGGCATATCTTTTGAACATAACCCACTGCAAGAAAACTGAAAAACTGGTTCTTTATTAATATTTGTTCTGCAACAAATTACAGAAACTCCCTTGCCACAATCGGCATCAGAGTTGATTCAGTAATTGGCATATTATGAAATATGATACTGTTTAGGAATAAACTCACCTCCATCAAAGTTTCCAACGCATCCTGTAATTTCTTCTTGCGGTCTACAGACATACGCCACACCGTTCTCCATTTATTCTGCAGAGCAATAACTCGTGGATTGTGGCCATCGATTTCATTTAATCTCCAATTACTAAACACAAATAGAAGAGACATCTCATTAGTAATTAACTATTGAAAAGACAAATCACAGAAAAAGTTAAATTATAATTATTGTATGTATGCCATATTTCCTCGTATTACCCATGGTGGCAAAAATATACTTCCAATCCTATGACAAGTAATCATCTTCCTTTAACGTCCCTTTTCCATGCTGGCATGGGTTGGACAATATGTTTGTATATTCATAAATACAGGACATTTGAAGAGATTTACTCAAGTCTTTGAGAATGGTAAAAAAAAAAAAAAAATACAATAATTCTATTTACCTTCCGTAATGCCGTCCTTGAGATAGTTTTGATTCACTTGTTACTATTTTGGTCAGTCGATCAGCATCGGCATTTTTACTTGTGATTTCTTCATGAAGATCCTGCAATAGAAAAAAACGGAGACCATATTTGATGCCACAGGACAAGAGTCTTTTAAACAAAGTAAAGTCTTTGGTCAAACAATAAAATATTTACAGAAGAGGGTCTTATCTTGCGAGTAACTTAGTAACTTCACAGGTTCCAGTGCCACATAAAAAGCACCCAGTAAACTGTAAGATGGTTGGCATTAAGAAGAGCATCCATCCACAGAAACCATGTCAAAGCAGACAGGTGGAGCCTGGTGCAGTCCTCTGTTGAACCATTCAACCCATGCCAGCATAGAAAGCAGACATTAAATGATGATGAGGATAATTCTTTAAGTAAATATTTACTAAATTTCTAATTTATGATCTTCATCATGTTATTAATTAACAAGGAAACTTGTCACTTAAAACCTCGTCTCAAAGTACTGAAAAGGCCCTCGTGGAGACTCATGTTACAGTGTGACTAGATATATAAAGACATGTAGATTTGTTTTTAACACACTCCAGTATTGGAATGTAAAAGACATTCATTGTGAGGTTTGTTTTGTCCACTTTTCCCTGCTTGCATGGAAAAGTGGACAAAATGTGTCGAGGCAGACTCTACAACCAGATGCCCTTCCTGTTGCCAACCCTCACCAGTTTCCAAGCAATGTAATATTTCCCCCATGGTTGAAAAAGAACAAAACCACTTGTATGAAGTTTGCTTACAATTATTGCATGATATCATGATAAGGGAACGTGTATGTGTATATATATATATATATATACACATATATACACACACACACACACAACAAGCTTCTTTCAGTTTCTGTCTACCAAATCCACTCACAATGCTTTGGTCAGCCTGAGGCTATAGTAGAAGATACTTGTCCAAGGTGCCATGCATTGGGACTGAACTTGAAACCATGTGGTTGGAAAGCAATCTTAACCACACAGCCATGCCTGTACCTCCAGAGCAATAAGACTAATCCAACAGCGTATATCATTTCTAATTCCATAGAAGTAAGCATTGATAGGCCAAGTAACAACAGCTCCAGATGAATCTGTAATGAGTTAAATGGTCCAAAACTGTGTAATCATTTACCAGATGTTGTTTTAACAAGATCTCAACAATAACCATACCCGGTTTTCTATTAACAAGATCTCCACAACAATAACATTTATCATGGTCATCTGTCAAAGTGACGAGGATTATCTTGTCATTTTTAAGGATGACTGATGACTTTGCTTAAAGCGAAAAAGAGTTGCGCACTGTCGACTTCACTTTCTCTCCCGTGACCATCTTCACTCAAGTGTCAAGATGTCTTTCTTGCCTCATCTTGCTCTCTGCACTCCAATGCATTGCTTCAGTCACCTTCAATTGAACCATGAATGTTTCTTTCACAGAGTCCACCAGATCCAGTCTTCACATGCATCAGCAGGTAAACCCTAATATGCTAATTTACTCATAGATAGGGCCCTACTCATGCTACTACTCTGAGTCAAAGTGTACCTGGGAACAATAGCAGCTAACAGGTGGTTCCACACTCCTCAAAACCCTGGAACTCCCATACCAAGGTCCCACTACAAGACATTTGGTTAAACAAGATCTCTACCACAACTTACCTGGTGCTCTTTTAATAAGGTCTCTACAACTTTAATGTCCTCTGGAATTGGGTCTTTCTCTTTAGTTGCCAATAAGACTTGGCAATCAGTTAACCAGGCTAATAACTCTTCTAATAAAGCAGCATTTCCCTGAATACTCTTTAGTGCATCCTGCAGTCGTTGTGCTCGTGAATGGGATCGCTGTATCAACTGCAATTAAACAATTACAAGAAATGATGTTAATTAACAGAAAAATAATTTATTTTAAAATGTATTATCATTCAAATATTTTAAGTCAATGTATGTTTAATTAAGCATTGATCTAAGCTGAGAAACAGTGTTTTAGTTCTTGAAATACTTCGGCTTAAAATTAAAGAATTTGTTTTTCTAATTTATCAAATTACCTGTACCAACTATGTGTAAATATGAAGAATATAATAACCAACAGACAAATAGAATCACTATTTATAATTGCTTTCATCTATGATTCTCCATAATTTACCAATTCTATAAACTCAGACAACATACAATATCTGATGGCATTAAACCCCCCCCCCAGTTCCAGCTATGTATATTCAGGAACAAAAGGTTTTAGCGTATTAAAGCATGTAAATAGTTAAAGCAATCTAGCGATCTTACAATACATTATAAAAGTATATTAGCTATAGCAGAAAACTTAGTCTAGAAAAATAATAATAATAATGTTTAAGTAAATAGTAATATTATGGTGTAGGCTAAGGTGGCAAGCTGGCAGAACCGGTAGCATGCCGGGCAAAATGCTTAGCAGCATTTCAGCTGTCTTTACGGTCTGAGTTCAAATTCCACAGAGGTCAACATTGCCTTTCATCCTTTTGGTGTCAATAAAATAAGTATCAGTTGCAGACTGGTGTGGGGTGGGGTCGATGTAATCGAGTCCCTTAACCTTGTGTCAAAATTTCAAACCAATATTATGAAGCAGACCCATATGTATTAAAGTTAATCTTTAGTAGTGAGTGCCAGGGTCAAAATTAGCATTATAGGTAGTAGTAGTAGTGGTGGTGGTACTTACTTGATCCCATCGTGTTTGAGTGATTGTAAGGTAATATTTGACAAATCTAACAGCATTTGGGTGACAATGTTTTAAAATTCTTTCAGCAAGAACCTTGATTTTGTCAACTGTGTCTTGGTGATTACGAAGACGTTCTTGGAATTTCTGAAAAATTCATTTACACGAAAAATAGAATATATATATATACATATACACACACATATTCATATACATGTATTTATATATATATATATATATATATATACACACACACACATATTCATATACATGGTTATATATATATATATATACATACACACACATTCATATACATGTAGTTATATATATATAAGTTTCTCCATTCCTCCCACAGATCTTTGAGATCCGGAGAAATAATGAAGAATTTAGTGAAATGACTCATTATTAAGCTGGTGTTTGGAAGATATTTACATGAAATTTAATATATATTTACATAGAAGATTTTAACTTAGATCATTTTAAAACAGGAATTTTGTATCTTAGAACTAGAGGAAAGTTGATATAAAAAGATATGAAATTGTAATTTATCATATTAAAGAAAGACAAGAAGTGAAAGAGATATATATATATATATAAGATACAAAAAAACAATCAGGAAATAAACTGGAAATAAACTTACTTCATGTCGTTCGATCAAATGAATTATGGAAAGTTCATCATCGGGGAGGGGTCGGAATTTTAACTCAGATTCTACAGTTGGAAGAAATTCTCTCATCACTTGGACAACGTCTTGGAATTCATCAGCCTAAAAGATAAATAAATCATCATCATTTAATATCCATGTTCTATGCTGGCATTTTGACAAGATCCAAAGACTGCATTGTACTCCAGTGTCTACTTTGGAATGGTTTCTATAGATGGATGATCTTCCTAATGCCCAACCACTTCACATGTACTGGGTGCATTTTTCATCCCACTGGCACTGGTGAGGCCATCATGCAGTTTGCAAGACAACAAACTCTATAAGAGAGCAACTTTATGTAAGGAGATGAATGGTAAAAGATGGGTCAAATTAGTAATTAAATTGTGGAAAAGTCATTTTAGCCATTCAAAAAAAAAAAAAATACACAAAAGATGCTAAATTTCGCTTTTAGTTTATCTCATGAGATGCAAAAGGTTTTATTGCACAAACTTCAACCTTGGTCATTGACAAAAGTTCAACTGCATCTCTGTCCAGTTCTGCCAATGATCATGATATGGTTTGATAAAATGTTTGGCACCTCATGAAGTAAATTAAAAATGAATTTAATATTTAACAGTGTTTGTGCATTTTTCAATCATTAAATTGTCTCTTCTCTGATATAATTCCTTCAGTTTTGACACACAATTTCAGATCAAGAGTCACTTGTCAAACAAGCAACAACTCCAGAATATAAATTATATTTTTTCAGTAAAGAAAGAAAAAGAAAATGACTCCTGTTCTTTTAATAAATTTTCACATTTTTATGACTACAACAAGTCTGCTGCAAAAATTTACATATTTTTGCATAAATTGGAGTAGATAGTTTTATGTGACATATTTTATACCCAATCTTAAAACTTGATGGTTGTGGAGTAAATGTTTCCATTGTTTAACTAATTGAATAAAAACAATGGCAATTAAGCCTTTTCTTTACAATGTTTACCTGTAAATATATACTAACAGGTAAAGCTTTGGAGAAATTTAGTAAAGTAATTAATTTTATCATTATTCATCAGATGTTTGGAAGATAGCAAAATACCCAACAGAGAATTTTAATGGCCAACTTTTTTAGTCTCCTAACAGCCATTTCAGTTACCAAACAATTTCCTGTTGAAGCTTTTAAGAGTGGAAAGGTAAATTAACAATCATCTGAACATCTAAAACCCATAAACCAAATGTGGTAGTTTCAGGACTCTAATAATAAAGAGATCATTGATTATTGATTTACTTTTCAATACTTAAGACAGTCCTTTGACATGAAACCATTTGGTACCATAAACTGGCTGTTATGGGATTAAATTTATTATATAAATAATATACCCACTATTATCTATGGGTGCCTATACTTTCTTTCTGACTTATGAAAACTTATTGGGCAGCTTTATATACATTTATATATATGGGTGTGTGTATCATCATCATTATCATCTTCCTTTAACATCCGTTTTCCCATGCTGACATGGGTTGGACGGTTTGATCGGGAGCTGGCAAACCAGGAGGGCTACACCATGTTCCAGTCTGATTTGGCTTGGTTTCCATGGCTGGATTCCCTTCCTAATACCAACCACATTACAGTGTGTGCTGGGTGCTTTTAACATGCCACTGGCCTCTCAATGCTGATGCTTTTATGTGGCACCCAACAGATGAACATATTGAGCCGGGACAAATAAGATGTGTGTGCGTGTGTGTGTATATTGTCATTTAACGTCCAATTTCCATGCTGGCATGGGTTGGACTGCTGTTATATATATATATATATATATATACACACACACATAGACACATCATGAGGTTTTGTCTTTGAAATATTTATAATCTTCAGTAGAAAAATGATTAGCAAGAAATCCATTGGTATCAGATATCTAGTAAACTACTGGGTAGCCAATGCAAAATGCAAGGGTGATAAATATTCAGTTTTGAAGATAATTACTTGCAAAATTATATTCAAATTGAATAAAATAAATGTTCCTATTATGTAATAAATAAGAAAAATACAATTAGGCGTGGCTGTGTGGTAAGAAGCTTGCTTCCCAGCCCCATGGTTCCGAGTTCAGTCCCACTGCGTGGCACCTTGGGCAAGTGTTTTCTACTATAGCCTTGGGCTAACCAAAGCCTTGTGAGTGGATTTGGTAGACGGAAACTGAAAGAAGCCCGTTGTGTTTATATACATATATATGTATGTATGTGCCGGTGATACACTCCCTGGAGTGGTTGGCATTAGGAAGGGCATCCAGCTGTAGAAACCAAGCCAAAAATAGACTGGTGCAGCTTGCCAGTTTCTAGTCAAACCGTCTAACCCATGCCTGCATGGAAAGACAGACATTAAAGGATGATGATGATTAAGTCCTTCATTATTTTCAAAATTAATTAAAAGAAAGGCATTATATTTCATGAAAAATATGATAACAAATGAGTTTCTGTAGAAACTCTTTATTCTGTTTCTTAATGGAACTTTTTTTTCTTTTTACACTTTCTTAAGTGTCTCTATATTGATCTGTGCATATCGTGACAATAACTATGTGACTTGATATTTAGTTAGGGACAGTTTTGTCAAGTGGTTGTTGTAGACAGCTGTGTGGAACAGGCTGTGGTCTTGGGAGAAGAATTGTTGTTGGCTTGGTAGGGTGTGTGTGTGGTGGGGATTGTCTAGGACATAAAGGGAGTGTAGTTGCAATGCTGTGACGTTAACTGTTTTCTTAGCTATACTATCTGAAAATCTCATGTTCAGTGAATTGAAGTGTTTCCTGTTGATGGTGTTTGTGATGAAGTCGGGGTGTGTGTGTGTGTGTATTGTGTTAACGTTGTTTCATATTGTGGATTTTTAATTTTGAACGCCTACATCTTAGTGTAGTGTCGTCTCCCTATTATTCTGTGAATATCATTCATGCTCCCTCTCTCCCCTCACACAGTAAGGGCATTCTGCTGTAGAAACCATGTCAAAACATTCATTGGCGCCTGATGCTCTTCTCAGATCCTTCAGATCTTATCAAACTGTCCAACCCAGCATGGAACATAGATGATGATGAGACTTGAACCATCGACCAGTTTAACACTACATACAATTCTGTGATCTTTGAATGGCTCCAGCGGAATTCACTCTGCTACCAGCATTTCCATTTCAGCTCAGGAATCTAGATAGATAAGAATTGTAAGACATTCTGACTGAGGTAAAAACTTAAATGCTGCAAATGAAATTTATAGTTTATTATATCTGTTCCAATACATACATGACTGATTGTTTATAAAGAGACCCAGAACTTTACAGGGGGGGGGGGTGGAATCACATTATTCATGCTCGTATGCTACCCCATATGATAATTTCTTCCAACTATCTTGGAGACCCTAGGGAAAAAGAAAAAAAATATTTGGAAATATATCTAATAAGTAGATTGGTAATAATGTTTTGTTGAGTAATAATAGTCTCAATACATTTTAAGGTAAATTATCCAAGTGGATAAAGAATTGGACAATCAGTGCTCAGTATGTGGATTGAAGGTTGGCATCTGTAATCAAGTGTGAACCTTCAATCTTTAGCATTGTCTGGGGCTGGGCATTTTAACTTGATACCACCCTATGTGAAACTGCTTCTGGTTCTATGATAAGAACTTCTGTATTAAAGTGATCTAGATTAGTTTGAAGAGTCTGTCTTGAGATTCTTTCCTGTGACATTTGCATTGTCTATAGTGCCGGAACTATCACCTCAATACAGAGAGGTAGTGGCTAGACCTGGAAAGACTCACTGATCTCCAAGCTATGCACCCTGTTGAGTAACGTTATCCCAGAGATCCTTTAGAGGAATTCCGTTTCAGGCACTTGTATTTGCGATCATACTCTTTTGGTCAATACCTAATAATGACCATGGATGAAGATAATCATCTAAAGTGGAATTGAAGATAGCAAGTTTGGGGTTTTTTTTACCAACCTTTCCTCTTCTGAGGATTAAAAACTGGAACTGGTGCATTACTTTGCCAGCATCCAATTCAGCCTCCTGTTTCTCATCACTTGTGAATACAGCTCCTGCAATTCCTTAAACTTATTCCACTTGTTTCAGTAATGTTCCTCTGACATGCAGAACACACTGGGAAGACTTTCTTAAAAAAAGACCAATATCTGAGTCTTTGCATCACTAGTTCTCATCCTTGCCTTGCAGCAGCACTTGGCAGTGAACCCGTTCAGTGAGTACTTGCTGGAGATCACCTTTTGGTGACCCAAGGAGCACAATGTTGTCTGTAAATATCAGCCAACTGATCTTACACCCATTGGTTGTGACACCACTTCTATAATGGCTGTGTATGTCGATCGAGTTCATAAAAATTATTTTTAAAATAAAATGGTGACAATAATGCACCCCTGCCAAAATCCCCGTCCATCACCCATGTTGAAAGGACCAGCAGTTTCCCATTAATCCCAAACTCCTTCAAAACCCTTCACAGTATATCCTACAACATGCAGTCATTTGCCTTTTTGAGGTTAAGCTGGGCTCTGAGTTTAGATTGGCCAATATTTCATTCTGGCAGACAATCTGCCAACTCTATAACAAGGGGCCCTCTCCCACACTTACCATTAAGAGCTCAGCTGGGTTTCTTCTCGCTACAGTGAAGAGTATCCTTGAAAGGTGGAGAGAATACTTTGCTGATCTCCTAAATCTAATCCCAATAAATCTTCTGGTGGACACAAGGTGCATCTAGGGGTGAAGACTAACCTCACAGAGGTTGAAGTCAGGTGATCCATCATCATCATCATTTAACGTCTGTTTTCCATGCCGGCATGGGTTAGACGGTTTTGACTGGAAACTGGCAAGCTGGATGCCCTTCCTAACGCCAACCACTCCAGATTGTGTACCACCGACACATACATACATTATATATATATATCATCATCATCATTTAGTGTTTGTTTTCCATGCTGGCATGGGTTAGACGGTTTAATAAAGATAAACAGAAAAAAAAACAGTTACCCTGGAGAGCTTCTTGTCAGGGTCTGTTTACCAAAATTTTGTTTGGAAGGCTTTGGCCAACTATGGATTTATGGTAGAGCACACTACACTTGCTCAACATACTGCAGATGAAGTTCGACCTGAAAACTACAAGACTATGAAGAAAACTTCTTAATGACGTGGCGGCCATACAATATTTTGGGGGTTTTCTCAATATCCATAAATTGTGTCTTATGTCATCAACTACTTCATGTAATTTCCTTTTGTGTGTATTTGTAGGTATCTCGAGCGCAGATACTGAAGAAAGCAGCAGATTACATCCAGTTCATGCGAACAAAGAATCTTGGCCACCAAAAAGATATTGAAGATTTGAAAAAACAGAACACTTATTTGGAAAAACAAAGTAAGCATAAACCATTTTATCATTCTCATTATTGTTTTATGCCCACTTTCCAAGTTGGCATGGGTTTGACTGATCACCATTGATGGTCTCAGCAAGTATTTGTGGGGTCCTGCTCACTATGACAAATTTAGGGATCTGCTCTCTCACTTGCATTCTATTTTTGGTTTGGTTTCTATGGCTGGATGCCCTTTTTAACACCAACCACACTACTAGTGAGTGCATTTATTTTTATTTTACCTGGCACCAGCATTAAAGAGGTAGCCATGTCCTTCACCTGACTAAAGAGATCTTACAATCCAACCTCTCTACTCACTCATGAGACTCTTTGTAGAGTGAGAAGTATGAGTGATAAAGACATGAATGATAGTGTTGGGCGGGATATGTGAGTGGTACCTTGGCTTAAGAGGTCAAGGAGGTGAAAAGTGTGTGACCTAGGAGAGAAAGTGATGACAGGCCCAGGATGTGTGGAAGGAAAGGAATAAAAGTATGCTAGCAATGACAGGGTGTTGACAGTCAGTACAAGAGGGTGGAAGTAGAGTGAACTGTATATACAAGTCCTATATGGTCACTTATGAGGTGGATTGGTGGGTGTCAAGTGATAAGGGCAGTGGCATGGCACACTAGAAAGTATGTGGGTCTGGTACTAGTGAGCGACACAAAGCAGTGATGACAATTAGGCTTAGAACAAAATAACGTTTTCTGTAGTTCTATGAAGAGCCTTGAAATTGTTCAGCTTTTCTACCATTCTAAGGCCATTATTGATAAATTGGTTGTTGGCATCTCTCTTTTAGTTTAGTGTGTGGACATGATGAAAATAACTTGCTTAGAAATACATTCCTTTATTCACTCATTTTGTGGTGGTGAGGTTAAGGCGAGCATAGGTTGGGTGAATACTTGTTTAGGCACCGTTTTACAGCTGGATGCTCTTCTTGTTGCTAACCCTTAACTACCTTTCAAATAAGGAAAGGCAATATCAAGATGTCATTCTTTTACTATGTGTGGATGCAGAGCGTAAACGCACACACACATACACGATAGACTTCTATATAGTTTCTACCTATCAATTTCATGCAAAAGATTGGTGCCCGAGGTTTTAGTGCAAGACAACTAAGGTGCCATGTAGTGAGATAGAACTTGCTTAAAAATACATTGATATATTTTTTCTAATTTATTATATATTGCACTTTGATAAATAATATTGTAGTTGGCTACAAGTTTCTACTGGGCCAATTGCAGATTCACTATTTACAATGACCAGAGTGGATAAAGAAGAGTCTGTGATTTGGGTGGAACAGGTATCACAAAGGTTTACATTTGAAAGTACAGGTGTTATTTGGTTTTCTTTCCAATGCTTGTACATCTTTTCTAGAAAGCTATAAATATATGATGGTCTTTTGCAACTTCTAATGGGCTTTACAAGTTTGCTTTGCAACCATGTGATTTTGGGGTTAATCTTACTCTGTGCCAGTTTTGGGTAAATGTGTTCTACAAAAACCTCAAATCAATCCCAAACCACGTGAGTGGAATTTTGTAGGGATGGGGTAACAATGCGAAAGTTCTTCAGAGGAACTGTTATTGTTTGAGATAGACTTAAAAAAAACCCATCTCCCAGTTGATCAACATCACATGAATTCTTGGGTGCCTTTACTGAAGTTCATTCACTCCATTGCAAGCATTGGAGCCAGGTCTTAGAATGACTTCTTCCTTTCCTCCTAACAAAAGGATTAAAAATACCCCCCCCCCCCAAAAAAAAAACAACTTCTAGTTACAAGTCATTGTCATTCCAAGTAGAAAATACTTGCCCAAGATGTGCCGTGAGATCAAATACAGGGTTATGTAAATGTAAAGTGAATTGCTTAACCATTAACCTATGTCTGCATTCATGTGACAAAGTGTTGTAATTAATAAAATAATCATCATACATTTTTCTTTGTAATTTCAGTGCAAACTACTTTGGGTATGTATATGGCCTAGTGGTTTTAATTTTTTGGGTCTTAATCGTATGATTACGGGTTCAATTTATGGAATAAACAACACTTTGTCTTTGAAAAAAGTATGCTGTTCAAGTCTATTTGTTGTGAGGACTAGCTGTGTGATGATGCAGTCCTTTCTCCCCCCAGTTGTTACATCCTGGATACTCTGGGTTAAAAAGGTTGTCTCTGCTTGTAACTACATAGGCACCTGAACAAATTAGAGAAAGCATGGTACATGGCCTTCCTTTTGCTACCAACCTGCCTGAAACCGCCCAAGGTCCTATGATACAAATTCTTTGTTTTATCATGATCTTAATTAA
>JAOPUL010003537.1:4413212-4423622 GCA_027564515.1 Octopus rubescens | reverse complement strand
ACTCCAGTTCGTAACTGGTACTCACTTTATCGACCCCAGAAGGATGAAAGGCAAAGTCGACCCCGGTGGCATTTGAATTCAGAATCTAAAGTCAGAAAACTTTACGTTCTGAATTCTGTCGCTAAGCATTTTTCCTGGCGTGCTAACGATTCTGCCAGCTTGCTGCTTTTATATATAATAATCCTTTCTATACTGGGCACAAAGGCCTGAAATTTTCGCGGATATAATAATAAATAATAATAATCACTTACATGACGAAGGGTTTCTTGAAGTTTGTTTTCTTGATCTTTACTTTTGATTTCAACTTCTCTTAACATTTTAGAAACCTGATTTGTCTTGTGATGAAGAGGAGAATCAACATCACCAGATCTCGAGATCAAATTATCAACAGCATTCTTTAACTTGGAAGTTGTCAAACTCTGATTCTTCACATCATCTTGAATTAGCTGGAATATTGAATAGTGGAAAATAAATAATTATTCCAAACATGGATGTAAGGCACAAATTTGGTGGCAGGAAACGAGTACAATCAATTAATTCTACATACTTCTGTATTTAACAACAACTTTTATTTTACCAAACCCAGAAAAATGAGGGACAAAAGTTGATCCTAGAAAGAATTGAATATAAAGGGGGATAACTAAGTATCAATTGAACATATAAGGGAGATAACTATTTACAACACAGGATTTCAAATTAATCTCCGTTGATTTTACAATCTGTTTGGCTATAATTTTTGAAGGAAATCATCTATGTTAATCAATCTTAACCCAAGTAATTATTCTAAGACTTTAACTAGTCTCATCATCATCATTTAACGTCCGTTTTCCATGCTGGCACGGGTTGGACAGTATGACAAGAGCTGGCAAGCCAGAGAGCTGCACCAAGCTCTAATTGTCTGTTTTAACAGTTTCTAAGACTGGATGCTCTTCCCAACGCTAACCACTTCAGGAGTGTACTGAGTGTTTTTTATGTGGTACCATATTAAATCTAGAAACAATTCTGACTTTTATTTTTCAAGGAAGACATTGTTAGGGTGGACTGCAACGTAAGATGTGTATATTTTTACCATTCTCAAACTCCTTATTTTTCATCACAAAGTCAACTTCTAGCAGGAAAATAAGGAACAAGAGAATGCAACCCTGTTGGACACCATTAATGATTCCAAAGTTGTCAGTTTGGCTTGTATCTGTCCTGACACTGCAGCCAGAGTCTTTCTCTGGGGGTTGCTAGCACTTGCCCAAGATGCCACCCCAGTCTATGGATAGAAGGGGCAGCTTTCTCTTCCTTTTATGGCCTGCCACCAATGTGGGTGCATCTCTCCGTATGCATGTATGTATTACAGGCTTCTTTCAGTTTCCATCTACCAAATTCACTCACAAGGTTTTGGGTGGCCTAGAGCTATAGTAGAAGATACTTATCCAAGGTGCCACATAGTGGGACTGAACTTGAAACCACATAGTTAGGAATTGACCATCTTAACCACACACCCATACCAGCTGCATCTCAGCCATGCCTAGACCCAGAGATGGAACACAAATAGGAAACTATTAATATACATATATATAAAGAACAATCCATACCTGAAGCTTTTTCAGCTGTGTTTCAATACATTTGGGGTCACCGATAACTTCGTCCAAGTTATCAATGTCTGTCTTTATACTGGTCAAACTTCCCATCACATTCGAAATGGCATGATCAATTTCTCCGACTTTTACTTGAGTTTCATTCAAATTGGACTGAAATATAATAAAAATGCTTCATATTAATTTCACAAGTTCTACACTTCAAAGTTCATATGTTTATTCAAAATTAATATTTCAATGACAAATGTTTTTTTTCCTTCAAAATTCGGACTCTGAACAAAATGCTATTAGCTTCATTGTCAGAGATGAAATGTCAGTGTGTGTGTACACACACACACACATTAGCCAACTACATACAATGTTAAAGTGTATATATATATATATATATCAACTAGCTATATAGTTTTTTCTGGTCAGTTGTAGTGCACCTGAGCACTGTATACAATAAGTTAATTATTATATACTTACCACTAGTGTATTATTAAAATGTGTAGATATCAACCAACTATTAATATGGAGCTATATATATATATATATATATATTATTCAAAACAGTTTGATTTGCACCTGTAATTACTCAGAGTTTCACAGACCGCGGCACAAGCATCTGGCTCACGAATCTGAACGAGTCAGACGCTCGTGCAGCGCTCTGAGTAATTATGGGTGCAAATCAAACAGTTTTGAATAATACGTGTAACTCCTACTAATGTGTTGAGTGGCCTTTCTTTCGTTTGGTCAGTCACTCATATATTTTTATATATATATATATATATATATATATATATAAACATACACACTTGAATCACTATTACAAAGTAAATATATGCATAGTTAATATTTATGGTGTGTGAGTATGTGTGTCTTGCCACCGCTTGACAACTTGTGTTGGTGTATTTACACCTTATTCAATATTAGTATGTCAACCCATTATACAAACTATATATATACAACAATCTGTTAAGACTGTTGTAATTGCTTTATAGCAAACAATACTGAAGACTGGGTTTTAGCTTTGCTTGATCCAAGCTCCAAGGAATATGAAGACATGCAAGTGAGAGGTATCAATCACTTGAAACAGAGGAAAACGTAGAAGAAAGTATGCGTAATGGCTTCACTGGAAATTGAAACCCTATCACCAACACAGCTTTCTGGAAGTTTACCCTGTCTGTATGGTGAACATATACTCAGTCATGGAGTAATTCCAAAATTAATCTAACTTTTAAAGAACCCAAGAATACCAGAAAGAACATGGTTTTCTTAAAAAAATTTAAAAAATACAAAGGAGACGGAAGGGAGGACATCCTAAAAATAGCTGGGGGTGGGGGACACTGAGACAGAACTGAAAAAACAAGGGTTCCAACTGGACAGAACCAGAAAAGACAGCAGAGTTTGAAAAGGGTGGAGAAAAGGTGTCTATAGCCTATAGTCTATAGTCTATAGGGAACAAAGAACTTAAGTAAAAACTCCAAGAACACCAGACACAACAGGGTTTCTTTTGAAATATTGACAGCAACCAATTCCAAGAGTTCTGTAGAAATACTATGTAAAATGTTGCAATTCCTATTACCATTGTCATGTTACCAAATGCTACCTTTGAATTATTCTGTACCATATTCTTGACAAAATTATGCCAGAGAAACTGGAAAACCAATCCTACAGACTAATGTCGATTAACCATATTCTTGACAATAACCCTACAGTGAGGGTTCTTCATTATAATGGAATTATTGACCCTCAATCCTGAGCAAAAACTGCACTGCGACCCCTTCAGAGACAACCACAACATACATAGATTAACGATGGCCTCTCCAGCTTTGTGAAGCCCCTGGGCAACAACTGGCTGGTGTGTCAATGCCTTATCACAGAACAGCTCCTGTTCTTTTTGGTGCCACATTCCTTGTAGTGACTCCTAAATCCTCTCCATCACCCATTTCACGAGGCCCCATGGCGTAAACACACTGACAAGTATCATTTACAAGTTTCCTTTGTAATCTTCAACATTCACAAATATAACAAAAATTTGCGACAATGCACTCAATACAGTGCATAAAAGTATAGTGGCAATATGTGCATTCTACAGCATGTGTATGAAACAACTGGGTGTCTATACATGAGTTTATACATACATACATTAATGTGTGTGTGTGTGTGTATGTATTGGAATAGTGTATCTCGAAGCATACTTAAAGTTATAAATAATAATACCATGGGGCATTTTTGTCCCGACTTTTTACATCCTGAGTTCAAACCCTGCCAAGGTCAATTTTGCCTTTCTTCATCTTGTGTGAATTACAGGTGCGAATCAAACTGTTTTGAATAATATATATTGGGCTGAAAAACCGAATATTTACATGCTATTATTTATAGCTTTGTGTGTGTGCTTCAAGATCCATTATTCCAAAAATGAATTATTTCACACTTTCTCGAAAATTTATAAAATTCTTATATATTATTTAAAACAGTTTGATTCGGTTCCATGTGACTTTAAGTTTCGCAGGCCCCCTAACAGAAGCTCGTCTCTTTCAGGTTTTAGGCTGCTGGTTCATTCCGGATATATTTTTTGCTTACAAAACTAACTGGCCATGACGTTTTCCTCCCCACCCCACCCCAAGTTGTAGAGATGTTATGTGCCTCCAGTCATTTGAGTCTGACAATGAGTCGCCTATACAGTTAAGTGCTTTATAGGTGCGAAACCAATGGTCACTCTCTGACCGGCCTTAACAATCATCATCCTCCTCCTTCATTAACCTCCGTTTCCCATGCTGGCATGGGTTGGACGGTTTGACCGGAGCCAGCAAGCCAGAGAGCAGCACTAGGTTCCAGTCTGTTTTGATTTGATTTCACCAACTGGATGCCCTTCCTAACGCCAACCACTTTTACAGTGTGTGCTGGACTCTCACCATGAGTGCTTTCAACCTTCTAAATATATATAAAAAAAATAAATGGGCGGTCGACTCCTTCGTCAGATCGGACTAAGGAAACAATGTTTTACCTTGGTCTTTCAATTGCTAATACTATCTATCGGTCGCAACTCCAGGTAGAAGGAGCAATGTGAAATAAAGTGTCTTGCTCAAGGGTATAACGCATCACCCGGTCCGTGAATCTAACTCACAACCTCTCGATTGTGAATCCAATTCTCTAACCACTCAGCCATGCGCCTTCACTAGATATATATACATATGTGTGTGTGTATGTGTGCGCGCGTGCATGCGTGTGCGTGTGCGTGTGCGTGCGTGCGTGCGTACGTGCGTGTATCTTTTAATCGGCAGAGAATTTGCAAAAGCGATTCCCGTGCCAAGAGTTCCGTGCATGACGAATGTTTGCCGATTAAATATCGTCTTAATAATACTCGATGTAAAGGTTGGTTGGTTGGTTGGTTGGTTGGTTGGTTGGTTGGTTGGTTGGTTGGTTTGTTGGCTGGCTGGCTGGTTGGTTGGTTGGTTGATATCTCCAGTCATGCTTTACTTCATATAGAGACTGTCTGGGGGAGAGAGATATACAGAGAGAGATACAGAGAGAGAGAGGGGGAGAGAAAGCGAGAGAGTGAGAGAGAGATAGAGTGAGAGTTACCAAGAGACGCAGGATGAGAGCAGATGCTGGGTTTTGTAAGAGAAAGAGAGAGAGAGAGAGGGGGGAGAGAGAGAGAGAGAGAGACAGACAGACAGACAGACAGACAGACAGACAGACAGACAGACAGACAAACAGACAGAGAGAATACCAGTTTGGTGAACCTATTTCGATTCTTATAACTTCTTACTGAAAAATATACATATTTATAATGAAAGTTTGCAGAGAGAGGTTTTCAATGGGGTAGAGACTGCGATTATGTTGATAAAATTTAGAAAAATATTAACAAATATATTATACAAATGTAATACAAAGGTATATAAAAATTTTGTATACTTTTGTATAATATTTGAAAAAATTGTTTTCCTTAATTATATTTTAAGGGACTAAAAACTTTTCGTTTGAAACTTAGCATTCATTTCATCCTTTTGTATAAGCACCAAAATATTTCGGAAAAGTTCAATAATCCCTTCTATTATAGACACAAGGCCTGAAATTTCGTCGGAAGAGGCTAGTGGATTACATCAACCCCAGTATTTGACTGGTACTTATTTCATTCATCCCGAAAGGATAAAAGACAAAATCGACTTTAGCGAAATTTGAAGCCATAACATAAAAACGGACGAAATGCCACGATGCATTTTGTCCGGTGTGCTAACGATTGTGCCAGATCGCCATCTTAAAGAATATTAGCAATAACTATATTTTATATACCATATTTCTTGATAACACCCATGGTGGTAAAAATATAAGTGCAAAGTTAAACATCACTTGATCGTTATGAAATAATTTCCTATGGAAAATTTTCATCTTTATTTTTTATTTAAATTGAAAAACCAAAATTATTGAAACTGGTATAGTGTTCCAATAAATTAATATTTTTAAAAATCGAGCATTCTTTTTAACACCTAGGTGCATTTTCCTATACATGAAGATATATATGCAGATCCAGCGTTTGTGTATATAAAGTGTGAATTTTGTGTGTATATTTGTGAATATACAAGTATATTGTGTAATGCTGAGCACACACACACACACAAACACACACACACACACACACACACACACACACACACACACACACACACACACACATACACACACACAGATGCTCACAGGCACACACACATATGCACACATGCACATATTATAATGGCATCATATCCGATTACTGCAAAATTCTAACTGTAAATAAAACGCTAAATGTAAACTGAACTATGCCAATAAAAGAATATTGCAATGTGCAGCTTAACATCAAGCGTTGTGAGAACATCACAACCCTGTAAAAATAATATTTTAAATGTGACAATATCACATATAAATATAACTACATCTGTCGCGTTTGTTGCGGAATATTTCTAATCATAAATGATTTCTATTGTTTAAAATATCTATATATGGCATTATGTTTTCAGGTGCATTTAATTTTCAAGCAATTATAATTATAATTTAATGAGATTAAATTCACTTGGCAAAATACGCCAATTCTGATAATTAACCCCAGATATTTCCTAGCCATTTTTTGTAAACTTTGTCGCTCGGTTTATGCTTTCTTTCTGCATACAAAATAGACATTTTTATTAATTTCGAACGTTCACTGTACCACAGTCATTAGCATCTTCACGTGAAGTTCATTATCTAATCTCTAGAACTTATCTCATTTGAGATTTGCTTGCCCTAAAACCAATTTTATTTTATTTTCAATTATGAAAAAAAAATCATATTCATAGTAAAATATTACTGAAAATCCTCAAACATCTCCTAAACACCTTCAACAGTCGTTCTCTTTGGATCCAGGTCCAACCCCTGATCATAGTGTAAGAACGTTCAATTCTAGGGCCGCTGGTGACCAATAAAGTATAGATACCAACATCTATGACTATCTAAGAAAAACCGAATGTCTTATAAAAGCTTAGACCAGGCTACCAGAAACCAAACATTTATGGAAGTATAACTTGAAGTGGCAGCCAACTCCTTTTCCAAAAGTGGAAGAGGATAGGCTTCTTCGCAGAAAGTTAAATTAGAGAGTAATCTGCTAAAAAAAGGACAAATATACTGGTGACAATCCAGTTATAATGACTTACAGTTCAATAATTAACGGTTCGATAACTAATCATGATCTACATTTGGGCATAGTTTGATTTACTTCAAAAGTCTAACGTAAATAACAACTAACAATTGGTATTTTAATTATAACAAAGACTTTCGCTGTTCTCTGCAGCTACTTTGTTAGCTTAAGGTATGCATCATTAGTTTGCATTGTTAGAACAGATTTAATTTCAGTTTGAAACGCTAGGTTGGGTCATCTTTGCTGCAAGATATCACTTACATCATGTATAGTATAGTAATGTGGAAGATCAATTGAATCATCATTATCATCAAGGTCGCTGTTAGTTCCTTCGTTTCTCTGTTTCTTTAACGAATCTCTATATATCGATGCCAAAGACAGCCTTTGTCTTGGATTGCAGTAGTTTCACAAAAGAAGAAGAAAAATATCTCAAAGGCTGTTAACAAAGCATGAATCAAAACGCTGTATAAAGTATTATTGTTTTTTAAAATGACTCCAGTTCCTAGTTTCTGTGTGTTTTTGTTTCTAAATTCTGATATGTGTTCATGTATTTCAATATTGGCGATCTTTTTATGTATTTTTCTAGCTTTCTCTGATTATTTATACACTTCACTTTCTCTCTGTACATGTTTGCATACACCTTCCCACAGACATCCATACAAGACACACGTACATACAAACAAACACGCACACGCATACACGCACACATATATCTGCGTGTATGTGTGTGTATGTGAGTATCTTTTAACAATACACTACTTATTTTTCTTGTTCTAGCTTTCTTGGCTTTGTTGATATTGACACGGTATCTGTTGGTTATGTTGATAATTTCATTATTTCCTTTTTGTATTCTTCTGAAGCAAAAAAAAAAGAAAAAAACCCCAAAAATGGAAAAAGTTTTCGGTAGCAAGTTTTCAAACAAATGACAGTCAAATAAAAGATAGATTGATAAACAAATACATTTTAAAATATATTCTGTCCTTTAATTGAATTAGCTGAAGGTACAGTCCAATATGCTACAGTATAAGAACTAATATAAAACGGAGTCACAAAAATTAAAACATACATTTATTCTATAATAAAACTACAAACGATATATAAAACTGAATAGCTTCTCATGGCTCATTTGATCGGTAATAATTGATTGGTAATCTGATCGGTAATAAGCATAAGACAAGAAAATTCCAGAAAGTTCACATATTAAGGTTGATACATTCCCCGCGTGGGGCAGAGACTGTTCTCGTAATGATATTACACGGAGGGTGGGGAAAAAGTGTATATGCATTGTTAGATGCTTTAGTGTGTTCGTGAATTTGCTGTTGCCAACGAGTCGGGTGGCTTTCTTTTTGCCTGTTGTCACGAATGTCTCTCCTAGATGTTGCACAATGTCCTCGGCATTGGCGCATTATTCCATTGTGGGTCATATTTGATATTTGATAGGAGACAATAATTGAAGTGTTTACTGATTCTGAAGAAGAAAGTTAGTTTTGGGATGAAGTTGCTGCTCTTATAAATATGAAATCGTTTTGCAATTTTTATCAGTTCTTAAGGCAGCGAGCTGGCAGAATAATTAACATGCTGGGCAAAATGCTTAGCGGCATTACCTCCGTCTTTAGGTTCTGAGTTTAAATACCACCGGGATCGACTTTGACTTTCATTTTTTCGGGGTCGATAAAATAAGTACCAGTGGGACACTGGAGTCGTTCTAATCGACTTATGCCCACCCCTGAAATTGCAGGCACTGTGGATAAAATTGGTTTCAAATGTTGATTTGAAATCAATTTTATCAGTTCTTGTGTCTGGAAAATATCATGTTTATTCAAACTGATCTGATAAAAGAAATGTAGAGAGAGAGGAAACGGGGGGAGGGGCAGACAGCAGGGGCGGCACGGGTCCCAGGATGAGAGAAGAATATTCAGCCGTGCCCCGCTGTAATGACCGCAGTGGCGTTGCCACGGAGAATGGTCAGCGACACACGCTGCAGTAGCCATTCCGTCTCGTGGGGATCATTTCTCCGGCGGTCCGCATCAGACTCTATTTGGCGGAGGAAGGCTGTGGTTCGAGGACCCAGGACGCCAGACGTCTCGACGGTTACCTACCAGCACGAACTTGTAGTGACCGGCCAGGTTCCTGTACTTGCGAAACTTCCTCTCCTCCGCGTTGCGGGCTGCGGCACCGGGGTTTACAGCAGAAGCGACGAGGTTGGTGCTGGAGAATGTGTCGCAGCACGTCGCGTCCCAGATTAGGGATTTGCCTCAATCGAATGGGAAGAGGGTTATCCCATCTGGGCGCTTACCGTCCCCGCGATCGAGACTTGCAGGCTCCAGTTGGGACGGAAAGCCGGCCGCGTCGAAGCTTCTGATTCAAGGCCGCAGGGCAGAGTGGAATTTGAAGTCCGTGGTGTAGAGGCGTTGAAATTAATCAAAAGATTGAAAATATAATAATTGTATCTGTAATATATTTCTTCGATTATGAACCACCTAATGAATTTACCGTGAAAAAACTAGACATGGTAATTAAAACTCTGAGGTAATTAACTTTTACAAAAAAAAAAAGCTAAAGAAAACTTGAGTTCCCTTATCACATCATTCATTAAGCTTCAATTATTCAACTACTATCAAAAGGGAATTTGCTGTGGAATCGTGTATGAGCTTAGTGTAAATCATGGAATACGTATAATATATAATACGTATACATATTATACCTTATATTTCAATAATTCTATAGAAACGGTAATACAAATTGCACAATGAATGTGAAAAAGAAAACATGATCCTGGGATAATTAGCATGCGATTATTAGATTAGTCATGTTATCTGAAGTCATTAATCTAAAATATTAACTGTTAATATGCTTATAACTATGGTTGCTTTACAGAAACTACGGTTTAAATATGGCCAATCTGTATGTCAATTCACTTCAGTAAATCCGTAATCTGTAATGAATTCTAAGAGAAAAAAAAAAGAAGACAAAACAGTTACCAACTAATTTGTTACATTTCTGACCAAGCATAATTCCAATGAAGAAAAAGGGGCAATATCTCAATAAATTGAAAGTTGAGGCCGTTATTATACACGCTTGAACTAATATAATCTCTCTCTCCCTCATCCCCTTTCTTCTTCTTCTTCTTCTTCTTCTTCTTCTTCTTCTTCTTCTTCTTCTTCTTCTTCTTCTTTTTCTTCTTCTTCT
>JAOPUL010003537.1:3592539-3605088 GCA_027564515.1 Octopus rubescens | reverse complement strand
ACATACATACATATATATATATATACAACGGGCTTCTTTCAGTTTCCGTCTACCAAATCCACTCACAAGGCTTTGGTTGGCCCACGGCTATAGTAGAAGACACCTTCCCAAGGTGACGCGCAGTGGGACTGAACCATGTGGTTGGAAAGCAAACCGCTTACCAATATTGTTTAGTGGTATAATGAAAATGTGGATAGTTGTATAGGAAATATTCATGGAACTAAGATTTGTGAAAGTAATATATAGCCACAAAATTACAGGAGGATACCAGCCATATCACTTTAAAATGAAACCCAGTGCTGTAAACATGGAAAGGCACATTGATAAGATGAGGGATGGTCACAGCTAAAATACATTTTTGATCGTAAGTCTGATGATCTGCTAAACAACAACAACAACAACAACAACAACAGCTATCACCACCACTACTACCACTATGCCCATCATCACTAACAATGCCGCCACCGCCACCACAACCACCACCTTTACTACCAGCGAATGAACCAATTAATTATCATGTGGACTTTGGGACATTTATGTCAGCTGATTAAAATGTTACTAATACTTGGTGTCAAGCAACGAACGAAGTGCAAAAGTGTTTGAAGTGCACATTTAAAAGGCACACTGGTAAGCTAAAACTGAAGGACTTCGCACAACTTGCCTTACAGGGTTTTATTTGAGGATGAAAACCAAAGTTAACCCAGCGAAGTTTGACCTCAGAAAGTAAAGAGAGTAAATACTTCTAAGGGTTATGTGGTATGTAAGTGAAGGCGCATGGCTCAGTGGTTAGAGCGTTGGCCTTACAATCGCGAGGTTGTGAGTCCGACTCCCGGACCGGGTTGTGGGTTGTATTCTTTAGCAAGACACTTTATTTCACGTTGCTCCAGTTCTCACAGCTCTAGAAATGAGTTGGAACGTCACTGGTACCAAGCTGTACCAGCTATGTTGACGATACGAAAGTATCCCAGGCAGTCAATGAATGACTCTGATGGGCTGAAGAAAACAACATTAAGTTCAATGCTGAAAAATTTCAAGCGTTTCGCTTTCAGCCCACGAATTGATTGCAAGTACGGGACCAGGAGCTGGCTTCTTAATGTGTGAGGATCCACTTACAAACACTAATACCTATCTAATTTCAGCCACCCTTAGACCGCGCTTCCTATCTCTCTTTTCTCTGTTCCATCTAATCCTCCCCTATTTCTTCTTTCCCCCCTCTCTATAACCTTGTCCTTCTCCACTAGATAATAACTTGCCCTTTCCTCTCTATGTACATCTCTCCTCTACTCGCCTCCCTTCAGTCTCCCCTCCCATGCCTATACCATTCCATCCGTATTCTTCTTGTTATAACTTGAAATGACTCCGATGAAAGTAGCATTAATTTTTTAGGTCATTAAATTTTTCTCAACCGATCAATGGACCGATTTAGTAAACCTATTAATAAAAAATCTATAATGACTACTGGAAACACCTGTAAGTCAATAATATATAATGACCATTATTTTTACATCATTTGATATATATATATATACATATATAGTAACAGTAAATACTGTTTCATATCCTAGGAGTTATACTCCCGGTTAACCGGGTTCCATGTCGTATAAGTGACCCCTTAAAATAAAGTAATATTGCTGTAAAGCAGCTATGTTTCACATAGGAACTCAAATCGAATATCTAACGAAGCAGATATAAGAAAGAAATATTTTTTATTTGCATATTTTCGTTTCTAAATTAGAGTATTAAAAGCTATAGTGACTATTAACTATAATACTTATATTTCTAGGATTACATCATCAAATATGCTTTTCCCTTCTTTTTTTCAGATAAAGTATTTGATTTGAGGGTTATCTGGTTGCTATTTCTAGCATATCGCGCGTCCACATACAGACTCTCTTGTTGGCTCCAATAGCAACTGGTTTTAATAGTAGCTAACAAAGTAGAATTCAGCTGTCTGTCTGTCTGGTTTGTTGGTTGGTTGGCTGGCTGTGTGTCTGTCTGTCTATCAGTCTGAATGTCTATCTGTGGCTGGCTGGCTTCTTTTTAGCTAAACGTCTTGGAGAATCAGCTGCCACCAGTTTCAAAGTAATGATCTGGCTTGTTGCATTACGATTTATACAGTAGCGCAAAAGTTCTCTCTCTCTCTCCCCTCCCCCTCTCTTGCTTCTGACAAGGTAAGATATCTGCAACATTATGACTGCTTTTCTGTTTGTCCGTCTACCAGTTCACTGTATAACCAATGTTGATTGGTTAATGTAAGGTATCTTGGTTGGTGGATGGTCTGTTTGTGCAGTTGCAGGGGGTGGGGGTGGAGTATTTATTACTATTTGTTATAATGGTTTCAAATTTTGGCACAAGGCCAGCAAGTTCGGGGGAGGGGGTTAAGTCGATTACATCAACCCCCAGTGTTAAACTGGTACTTATTTTCTCGACTGCGAAACGATGAAAGGCAAAATCGACCTCGGTGGAATTTGAACTCAGGACGTAAAGACGGACGAAATGTCGCCAAGCATTTTGTCCGGCCTGCTGACGATTCTGCCAGTTCGCCGCCTTACTAATTGTTATATTACTTATCGTATCGATATTATAACAAAGGTTTTCAAACTTCCTTTGTCTTTAGGGAAATTTCCACCCATTTTTTTTCTATGATGCAAAACTAAAACTATTTAAAAATTATTTTTATACCTTAATTATTCAGTTTCTTTTTTTAGGTAAATAGGCAAAAAATAAAAAAATAAAAAAAGAATTACATAATTTTGGAAAGCATAAGTATGTTTCATATTAAGAAAGCAAGTTTCCGACTTTACGTTCTGAGTTCAAATGCCACCGGACCCGACTTTGCCTTTCATCCTTCCGGGGTCGATAAAGTGAGTACCAGTTACGAACTGGGGTCGATAAAATCGACTACTCCCCTCCTCCCAAAAATTTCGGGCCTTCGTGCCTAGTATAGAAAGGATATTAAGAAAGCATGTGTGAGAATACCTTAACAATATTTAAGGATCCTGCTATTGTTATTTTCTGGAACATATCTATGTCTAGCCTGATAGGTAACCTATTGTTGTCTTTACATAAGTGGTGGTTCGTCATTGTATTATTTACATATGGGGCGATGAACATATTCATAGCTGCTAGTAGAATCGCTAGAGAGATGTTTAAGATGCTTAGCTGCATTTCTTCTGGCTCTTTACATTCTGAGTTCAAATACCGCAGAGGTCAACTCTACCTTTAATCTCCGATCAAAGTTATCCTTAGAACATTTTCCCTTGTTATTAAAATCATTCATTTGCTTTCTTTCTGTTATACCCTTTCCTTTAGCCATAGCCATTTATCCTTGTCATTCCTTATGTCATTTTTGAAAACCTTAATCTTTGCTTTATAGTTTGATTTATTTTTTTCCATATTTTACTGATTTCTCCTTTTGAGTTCTGCTCATTCTGTACATAGTCCTTCACTTATTACCCCCTTAAGAAGTGTTTCTTCTTGATCTTTTAGTTAAGAACCTAAACCTGTCTTCTCTAGTTCTACTACCTCATTCGACACTCATTAAACCTATTTCTCCTTCTACTCTTTTCCAGTATAACTGGTCCTCATCAAATTGAGAAGCATATTTCTGCACCTTGTGAGCTACTGCTTCGTTTTTCTGTCGATCTTCTTCAGCTCATCTTTCCTTCATTCAATAAGTCCTCTTCTATACCTAATTGCGCATACTGCTCTCCAGCTCAGAGACAACCAGAACGGCTTCAGAAATGGAAAATCAACCGCTAGTCACATCCTGATGCTGAGGAGGATATTAAAAGGTGATAGAACAAAGAGCCTTCCTGCTGTCATGGTTTTCATTGACTTTATGAAGGCTTTTGATTATGTGGACCGTCACTGCCTGATGAAGATCTTACAGACTTATGGAATCCCCAAGAAGATAGTGGACCTGATATCACTACTCAACACCAACACCAAAGCCTAAGTCATTACACCTGATGGGATGACGGTGTTCTTTGAAATACTGGCTGGAGTGCTCCAGGAAGATACATTGGCTCCCTACCTTTTTTTGTCATCGTAGTGGACTATTGTATGCGCCTTGCACTGGAGAAACACCAGGACTCTGGC
This sequence comes from Octopus rubescens, assembly GCA_027564515.1. Taxonomy (NCBI): domain Eukaryota; kingdom Metazoa; phylum Mollusca; class Cephalopoda; order Octopoda; family Octopodidae; genus Octopus; species Octopus rubescens. The sequence goes on along the minus strand of JAOPUL010003537.1, from coordinate 3,600,987 downwards.
GTTGCTGTAGCACTGACTCAGAGCAGATGCTGAATTTGCTGACGACATACTTCTGGTGACAAACACAGTGATGGAGGCAGAGGATTTGATGCAGGAAGTGGAGACTGTGTCGATGAGTGTGGGGCTGAGAATAAATGAGATTAAGACGAAGTATCTGGTAGAGAACATTATGAAGCCAGAGAAGATTATGAATGTAGGCAGGAAGCCGCTAATGTTGGTTGACGACTTGCTGTATCTGGGAGCAAAGATTGGGAACACAGAGGATGATGTGATTGAGACGAAAAACAAAGCCTGAGCGGCCTCCTACAGTTTGATATCGGTGTGGAAGTCGGACCTTCGTAGAGACCTGAAGATCCGTCTATTCGTTGTTACAGTGGAGTCTGTCTACTGTACGGGTCTGAGACTTGGACACTGACCAAGAAACTCACTCAGATGGTGGATGGGTGCTACACGAGAATGCTGAAGGTGTCTCTGAACATTAATCAGTATACACTTCATTTCATGTTGCTCTGCAATCACTCGCAACATCTGACGGCTGGCACACCATGCACCTGTTCAGGCAATGTTGATTTGATGGAGGGGGGGGGGGTGAGCTAAAGTAAGGCACAAATATTTGATCACTATAAACAAATCATCTGTGTAGATTGTTCAAAGTCCCTCATCAGCTCTTTACAACACCAGAGTCTGCCATAAACATATTGCCCATGGAACACTACATGCTACTGTGAACAGGATAAGATCCACCAAACTCTTGGCTCAATATCTGGTTCCCAAATCAACGTAGCCATTCACACTATCTTAAATTGTCAATAAATCACTAATTAAACAGTAGGAATACAATATAATTAACAAAGGTTTCTTTAGCATTGCAGGGGCCTGAGGTATACCACCCTTATCCTTCCACATTTTACAATCACAAAATATCCTGAAACCAGGAATATCCCTAAGACATCTTCAATAGTACAAAGCAGCAGATGACAGCAGTTCTAGCAGATGTAGTGTCCACATAAAGGTTTGCTAATAGTTAAAAAGATGTTTCTTTTACTTGCTTAATAAATGGTTTAGAATATATTTAGTGCAATGTTTGTCAGTGGCGAGGGAAGGGCATTGAAGGTAGGGGAACACAAATTGCCATGTTTAATAAAAATGAAAAACCATTTCCAAACTTCTTAAACACAAGGGTGAAGAAGAAAGAATGATATGGAGGTGTGCCAATTTTGGGAGGGCCTGGTATTTTTCTGTTTGAAAACCATTGATTAAGAGTTGACATAATTAATGCATGGAACATCAAAAGACTAATTACAAAACAATGTCAATCAACAACTAATATGGTTTTGTTTAATTATTTTGGTAAGACAACTCTTAACATATTTTAGTGCTATTACAACCTCATCAGCAAAGCATAACCTTCATTTACCTGTATTTGCTGAGGCAGAGATGAGAGAATAATTAAATGTACAAAAATGTAGAATGGTTGACACAGAAGACTAAAAATTGTTTAAAGAATAAATTACTCAGAGAAAACATCAGCATAAAAACAGACAACAATAATTACAACAATAATTAGCATATTTTAATTCAGAGCACATTAAAAAGATAACTAGAAAATATTAGGAACATGCCCTTGTACAGTCCTCATTCTTGACCCTTCACTGCTCATGCCCTAATTTCAACTCACTTTTAATCTACATGTCGTGTGTCTAGTCTACAAGTCTACAAGGTTTCAATTATACCAAATTTATCACTTCTAGTTTTGAATTTCACATTAATGTAATAATGTTTGAATTATCTTCATTATGAGTAAAGCATTGCCATGCGGTTATGAAGTTTGTTTTGTAACAACGAGATTCAGGGTTCAATCTCGCACTGCATAACAAGTGTCTTTCTAGCACAGCCGTCAGTAGTTGACAAAGGCCTTGTGAGTCAAATTTGGTAAAGAGAAATAATTGTGGAAAAAGCTCCTCGTCTTTTGAAAATGTGTGTTGTGTATGTTTTGCATATATAATAAAAACGAAAGTTCTAACAAAACCGCTTACAATTACAAAAAAAAAAAAAAGGTGAACCAGTGCTGCCCTCGCAAAAAAAGAAAAACAAAACAAAACACGACCAGTAAACCAGTGCTGCCCAACAAAGTCCCTCACAAAAAAAGAAAAAAAAAGCGACCAGTAAACCAATGCATTTCAGCAAAGTCCTATGAATAATTTTGTTGTATTTTGGGAAGTTCATTATGCCAATAATAAGCAACCACACACACACTGGTTGTAATTTCATTTTTTTTATTATTAGTCAATTAGTTAACCATTTCACCAATTAACTAAATTTATATTTTGATTAATCATTCCATTAATCAATCAATCAATCAATCAGTTATGTTTGTCCAAAGTACTTTTGTTGCCATTTGCAACCCCATCAACAATGACATACCCTCACTGCTCTGGGTCAGCTTCATTATGGACCCTCCCAAGATACAACAAATACGTTTCAACAGGAGTTCACTGCAAGAATCTTGCAAAGTAAATATAAAAATGAAATATCCTTTAAATAATAAAAATAAACTCAGTAAACCAAATGTGTTCCAAAAGTCCCTGACAAGAGTGACAATTTGTATTTGAATTGCAGATAATCCCTTGTCATGAAAAATGTGGTGAAACCAGTGATTGATCTGTTAAAAACCGTTAAACAATGAAATTATTTTTTATCTTTTACTTGTTTCAGTCATTAGACTGCGGCCATGCTGGGGTACTGCCTTGAAGAATTTTTAGTCGAATGAATCGACCCCAGTACTTATTGTTTCAAGCCTAGTACTTACTCTATCGATCCCATTTGCCGAACTGCTAAGTTACGGAGACGTAAACTAACCAACACCGGTTGTCAAGCGGTGGTGGAGGACAAACACAGACACAAGGACACACACACATATATATATATATATATATATATATATATATATACGACTGGCTTCTTTCAGTTTCCATCTACCAAATCCACTCACAAGGCTTTAATCAGTTCGAGGCTATAATAGAAGAAACCTGCCCAAGGTGCCACGCAGTGGGACTGAACCCAGAACCCTGTGGTTGTGAAGCAAGCTTCTTACCACACAGCCATGCCTGTTTAATATCTTTTTTTCTATGATAGCGCAAGTTGGACAAGGGGTTATTTGAAGCAGGATTTTATTGCCAGCCCTTATCTGTTCTGTAAATGAGGGATATTTTTTATACTAGAGGTCTTTGAAAGCGCAAAACAATTGGTCTTAATGTCAACAAGGGATGTCAACATTGTCACTGTTTTTCTCAATTGGTGATAAATATGGAATATCAACATTCGTGCACATACGCGTGCACGCACACACACATTTATAACAGGCTCCCAGCTGCTTCAATGTACCATATTCACTCACAAGACATTGGTTGGTCTGGGGCTATAGTTGAAGACACTTGCCCAAGGTGCCGAGCAGTGAGACCAAATTTGAAGCAATGTGTTTATGAAGCAAACTTCTTAGTTGAATAGTTTGTTGTTATTGACTTCAAAATTATAAGGACTCTTAAGGTCAACAAGGATTGAAGGAGCTGTAGTTTGTGTGTGTTATGTGTATATGTGGGAGTAGGACCAGATTAAGGCCATCTGAGGCCATAAACACAACCCAACAATGGTCTCCACCTAGATCTTTCCATTGCCTAACAGAATGATGTGCTGAATGGGAAATAATAGATCGATTTTCTTCCATGCCATTTTCCAGGACAGACCCTGTATTTATATTAACCCTTTTGAGACCCCCTATGGTTCTATGATACAAAATTCCTTATTTTAAAGTGATCTAAATTAAAATCTTCCATCAAAATTTAATGTTAATTCATGTTTCAAACACCAGCTTAATAATGACAAAGTTAAATAACTACTTCGTTATTTCCAGAATTAATTGAAACAAAGGTAATGTAGTTTTATAGAATTATGATAACAAGTATGTTAAACATAACTTGTTTGTGTTTTTTTAAAGTTTTATGTAATGTTAAAATAAGTATAATATAAACAAATTATTTAACTAGGCTGAGAAAACAATAGAAATTTTCCACATTTTTTTTTAAAGGTTGTTATAATTTACCTTTAGTACCATGGTAAATCTTGCGCTGGATAAAAACACTGTGGTACTCCCTTTCTTTGACACCTTAGGTCTGTCACAATCCTACATGGTCATTAGAGTGGAGCTTACCTTGGTTTCCATGCCCTGTAAGTGACTGAGAGTACAATACTCTCCCTAAACAGGATACCAGTCTGTCACAGGATCAACACTCAGTTGTAAGTATGTTACAATGTTGGAATCATGATCATAAGGTTACGGTTTCAATTCCCAAACTAGGTGCAACATTATGTTCTTGAGTAAAATGTTTCATAATTCCAAAACCCTAACATGCTTATTTTGTTTAACCTTTTTATATATATATAACCTGTTATATATATATATATATTAGTTATACTCTATGTCCAACCACCTTCCCTCCAATTATCCTATTTATCGTCACTCACACCCTCTACCCCTACTCTATCTCTAATTACCTCTTACTCTCCCCATTACAATTTCGCAACCTCTGTCTACCCATGCTTCCCATTCTTTTGCTCCTACTCCCTCTTCTATTCACCATCTTGTACCTTGCCACATCCATCTCTCTTTCCAGCTTCACTCCATTTATTTTAACCCACCCTTACATAATGCAAGAGGTAAAGCCATGTATCTTTTCTGCAGTAAGAGATTTGTTCCTGCCTCTCATTTCATTCTTTAACCTCTCAATATCTAACATAAAGTTGCCTCCCTCTCTATTATATTCCCACTGAGTCAAGTGGAGTTTTAGTCCTGTGAGTTACATGAAAGCCTCACTAATGGTGGTGCCACATAAAAAAGCACCCAGTACACTCTGTAAAGTGGTTGGCATTAAGAAAGACATTCGGCTGTAGAAACCATGCCAAAGCAAACATTGGCATTTGGCACAATTCTAGGGACTTGCTGGCTCCTGTTGAACTGTCCAACCCATGCCAGCATAGGAGACAGACATTAAATGATGATGATGATACATTGATGGTATATATATATATATATATATATATATATATACACACACACACACACATTAGAGAAGATTAGAAATGTAGGTGGGAATCCACTAAAGTTGGTTGAGGACTTCCTGTATCTGGGAGCAAGGATTGGGAACAGAGGATGATGTAGTTGAGAGGAAGAGCAAAGCCTGGGCAGCGCTCCACAGTTTGAGATCGGTGTGGAAGTGGACCTTCGTAGAGACCTGAAGATCCATCTCTTCATTGCTACAGTGGAGTCTGTGCTACTGTATGGGTCTGAGACCTGGACACTGACCAAGAAACTCACTCAGATGGTGGATGGGTGCTACACGAGAATGCTGAGGGTAGCTCTGAACATTAATTAGTATACACTGAGGAAGAAGAACTTAGTGCTGTATGGGAGCCTCCCAAAAGTAAGCTCGAAAGTAACATAGAGGAGACTGAGGTTAGCTGGACATGCTCACCGACATTCAGAGTTGACACTGCACTCAGTGCTCCTATTGGAGCCCTTACATGGATACACTAGAAGAGGGAGACCGAGGTTGACATACATTGAGGACAGACACTGGTCTCTGGGAGATGCAGGACATGGCGACAATGAAGACCGCTGGAGAGAACTCGTCCATGGATCTCGGGAATTTTACACACCCTAGATAGATAGATATATAGTTATTAGTGAGAGATTATTAATCCAGGCAAAATACTTCATAGGCTCTCTGTTATCACACCAGGCTAACAATGTTGTTTAGACTAGTAAAGAACTCCAAAGATTCCTATGGTAGGGTCCGAGGTTAAAGTTCATCACCATTCTATATTGTAAATTCGTGTTGGTGCTCCAGTTGTAATGTTAAACCATCCAACCCATGCCAGCATGGAAAAAAATGATGTTAATTGATGTTTATGATGATGATGATGATATGGCTGTGTGCTTAAGAAGTTATGGTTCAGTCCCACTTCACAAACATTGTCAACTGGCATTCTATACTCTGGTAATGGGTCAACAAATACAGTGTCAAGCAGGTAAATAAAAACTGAAGAAACCCGTCTTTGTTTCACATTTAAATTCAAAGAAATTTAAATTTGAAACAAAGAATAAATTGTTTTATCCCCCATGGTATTTCAAACCATGTATTATCCCCCCATGGTATTTCAAACATTTTGAAGATATGATTAATACATTTTCATAAACAGTTATTTGGTTAAGCTTGCTTGAATTAAGCACAAATTAACAGCTGTTCCACCATATACTGTCTACACAGGGTCCTCAATGAATTATGTCTGATGCATGCAAATATGATATGTGTGTGTGTGTGTGTGTGTATATGTGTGTGAGTGTGTGTGTGTGCATGTGCCTATATATCATCATCATCCTCCTTTAACGTCCGTATTCCATGCTGGCATGGGTTGGATGGTTTGACCGGAGAGCTACATCGGATTTCAGTCTGATTTGGCTTGGAAGGATGCCCTTCCTCACGCCACAGTGTGCACTGGGTGCTTTTAACGTGACACTGGCACGAGCGCTTTTTACGTGGCACCAGCACAGGACTCTTGCAGGCCTATCCTCTTCACTAGGGGATGAGGCCATATATATGTATATAGTTCTGGTGCCATGAAAAAAATGTATGTATGTACATATGTACGAAGTGGCACCTCATGTATATATGTACATATGTATGTTATAAAGTTCACATATAATTTGTAATTTTGTTGGTGGTGAAACAGCTTTTGAGCACAATTAAATGATATATATGTATCTGTGTGTGTTTATGTAAAGTTAATTCATATTTCCTCCTCTTTACATGAGTTCATTGAGTGCACAGAACAACCCCACTGCCAATACAGGTTGTGTCTCTTGCTTGCAGTCAACTGCAAAAGCATGTCTGAGCTTCTTAACACGTCTTGACATATTGTGCAAACTTTACAAACAATAGATTCATTCAAAAACACTGTCATTTGTTTCCAGTTACCCATATAACTATGTTTATTATACAATAAACTAAGGGTTGGCAATAGGACATACATCCAGCCATAAAAATCTTGCCCTAATTTCCACCCAACTCAGTCATGCTAGGAAAGATAAACAGACATTATAAACGAAACAATGGTAGGATGTGATTTGAGGGAGATTTGGTTACTTTTTCTAGTGACTCAATAACCCCAAAGAGGCTCTTATGTTGGTTCAACTAGAAATATGGATAAAAGAGAATGAGGGGGCCCCTATTTCATCAAAGTCAACAATACACTCCAGCCCCTTGTCTAGCTATGATGTCATAACTCTTAATGATATTATAAATAGCAGATTTAGGAGTAACAGCCAATATGAGTACCTTGTGGTATTTAGTTACAACTCCCTACATTTTGAGTTCAAACAGTTGTAGTTAGTGTAAATGGTTCAAGCTACCCCCATTTTAAGTTACCTCCAGGTAATCAGAAATTGATTTCATATTACCCATCACCACCACCATCACTACCCCACCTACCGAGTTAGCCTGAGCCTGGTGTCATATATTCATATATTATTAGTACTGCTGCTACCACCACCACAACTACTACTACTACTATCACAACCGCCACTCTACTAATGCTACCACCATCACCACTATTGCAGCTACTATACAACTACCACCACTACAACTACTACAACCACCACCACGATTGCTGCTACTTCTACTACTACCACCATAACCACTACAACAACTACCTTTACTACTATTACTACCACTCATACTACAATAACTGCACTACCACCCCAACTTCTATATAAACGAGAGAGATAAAATGCGAAAAATAAGTCTGTTGAGGCGGGTAATTTGATATCGCGTTGGGGTAAGATGAAAATTACCTTCCAGCTACCACCCAGGGATAATTTGAGATCGATCTTCTCATCCCACCCGATAACCTAAACACGACTTCAAGTTACCGGAAGGTAAAGTGAAGCAGAGGTAACTTGAAATCGCGATACCGAGATCGATAAAGTAAAAATACAAGGATTAAGCCATTATGCTGCCAGGCGGTTTCTTTCTGTCTCATGACTAAAGCAATATTATGATATTGTGGTGGATGTATTTGGAAAGTTAAATGACAGAGTTTCTTCCCGGCCAAGCCTTCGTTGACTTCTTCAAGTGTTACTTAAAGAATGTGAGCGTGTGAGATCGAAACGGTGCCCTCCTGCATATCTGTTTAAAGGCTAGTATGTTAGGGGTGTGGATGAGTTAACCGAATTTCAGCAAGCAACTGTAAACTGGGAATCACAACTAGAAGGGGGCACCTACTCTCCCGAGTCTCCTTTTGGGGATGTATTTATTATTTATAGGCGCAGGCGTGGCTGTGTGGTAAGAAGCTTGCTTCCCAACCACATGGTTCCGGGTTCAATCCCACTGCGTG
>JAOPUL010003537.1:3480653-3492194 GCA_027564515.1 Octopus rubescens | reverse complement strand
TAAAGAAACTTAATAAACAAACTTAATAATAAAAAAATTAATAGAAAAATAAAAAATTAATAAAAATTTTTAAAAAAATTTTTTTGTAGAAAAATCAGAAGGTTTTTTTCTTATTGCCGGTCAGAAGGTGACCATTGGCTCAGAGAGTGACCATTGGTTTTGCGCCTATAAAGCTCTTAGCCGTATAGGCGACTCGTCAAACTTGTTGGCCGGAAGCACGTAACCTCTCTACAATTTAAGTTAGCTGTAGAGAGCTTACCTGCTTCGGCCATCAAGTTTGACGAGTTGCCTATACAGCTAAGAGCTTTATAGGTTCGAAACCAATGGCCACCCTCTGAGCCACCATAGCAAACATCCTTCTAAGTATTACTGTTCTAATGTTTTTAGAGTGCCCTTCTTTTCTGATTTATGAACTACTGACCGTTATATATATATATAATCTCAAGCCAGGTTATGTAAACAAACCTTTAACAATTGATTACATAAATTAGATCCGATGATAGCAAATGGAATAAACAAAGAATTAACTCTCTAACGCAGGTTAGCCGTAAACACGGCGTTAAGAATGGGTGAAACCCAAGGAAGGTGGATTAAAATGCTAACCACAGCTGCTGGAATCGAACCAGCGTGTTTCTGCCTCCGGCGAATGTTCTTACCATCTAAACTAAACCGCGGCAGCAAATTCTCCACCTGAATTAGCGCCTTGCTTCGTCACGTCTAATTTTTGTAATGAAGTGTTAAATGTTTGTTTACATAACCTGGTTTGAGATTATTTATATGTAAGCTTTATAAGCGCTAATTCACGTGGAGAATTTGCTGCCGTGGTAAGAACATTCGCCGGTGTCAGAAAGACGCTGGTTCGATTCCAGCAGCTGTGGTTTGCATTTTTCCACCTCTTTGGGTTTCACCCATTCTTAACACCGTGTTTACGGCTAACATGCGTTGGAGAGTTAAGTTGTAATCAGTACTTCCGTATTTATCCAGAACTTCAAATATTCTATGGATTGTACAATAAAATCAATAGGAAAGTGGAGATTAAATTAACAACCAATACTTTTATTAAAATAGTTTACAGCATAGTGACCATTCAGCATCCGACAAATGTTTCGATAAATTGCATTGAATGCAATCATTCATCTCGTCGCTGCTATCGCTGCAGGGATTCATTACACACGGTGTTTATACAATGAATTAATCAATATAAAACGTTGGTATAAGTAACGTATTCAAAATAGACAGATTCAAAACAAGAGTTTCTCGTGGGAGTTCCGTTGGAGGATATAGCGTCACACTTTCTTTTTAAATCAATGGAATAATGTTCATATAGTTACCTCTATCGGTAAAACAATTGGAGCGTTGTTATAGAAATTATTGTATTATATCACAATCAAAAAGTGGTAGTTAGGTTTAGTTTCTGCAGTATGGAGTACAACATTTATCTAAATATCTATTTATACAGAGGTAATTTACTCAATTTGGGTTTACAAGTTCAATTAAAATTGCTGCTCTTCTTATTAATACCAATTGTATAAATGGTCATTATTAAAAAAAACAACTAATTAATATAGTATACAAGTTATGTTATATTTATATGCTTAAACGTGTATTTACGCTGGTGTAAACAGCCTAAATACCAGAGGCTTGAGGTGTTCCGGATGGCAAGAGAGTGTGTGAGAGAAAATTGTGATGCTGTAGGAGAGAAGTGTGTTTGCTTGTATGATGGCTCACTCGCAGTTAGTGATTCTGCAAAGAAGGAGGCTTGGAAATGCCACTATGAAAGGTTGCTAAATGTAAAAAATTCATTGGAGGAGGAGAGCCTGCCCAATGTGGACACAACAGAAAGACCAGCTATCTGTATTGACAGTAGCTTAGTAGATAAAGCAATGAAGGACATAAAGACAAAGAAAGCTCCTGGCCCATCGGGAATCACTGCCGGGATTCTTAAGATATCTGGCAGAGTGGGATATGACCTAGTTACCTATATAGTTAATCAAGTTGTCCATGAGGGAGTCATACCCAATGACTGGTGTAGCAGCACTATTGTCAACTGCTAAAAAGGTAAAGGTGACACATTAGACAGAAATAAATTACAGAGGTATTAAACTGCTGGACCAACTAATGAAAGTTACAGAGAGGGTCATAGCTCAACTAATCAGGAAAAGAGTTAGTCTAGATGAGATACAGTTTGGTTTTGTGACAGGGAGAAGCACTATTAAAGCTATGTTCTTGGTAAGGCAGTTGCAAGAGAAGTATTTTACCAAAAATAAACCCCTGTACATGGCTTTTTTTGACATGGAGAAGGCCTTTGACCGGGTCCCCCACTCCCTTATCTGGTGGTCAATGCAGAAATTAGGGATTGATGAATGGCTGGTGAGAGCCGTACAAGCCATGTACAGGGCTGCTGTCAGTAAGGTGAAAGTTGGCAACAAGTACAGCAATGAATTCAGCATGCAAGTAAGCGTGCACCAGGGATCAGTTCTCAGCCCCCTCCTGTTCATCATAGTCCGCCATGCCATAACAGAGGAATTTAAGACAGGCTGCCCTTGAGAAATCATCTATGCTGATGATCTTGTTCTTATAGCTGAGTCACTCCTAGAACTAGAGAAGAAATTTTAGGTGTGGAAGCAAGGTCTGGAATCAAAAGGCCTTAGAATTTACCTAGCGAAAACCAAAGTCTTAGTAAGTAGGAAAACAGACGAGTCACAAATTCCTTTGAGGAGAATGCTCTGCTCGATTTGTAGAAAAGGTGTAAGTAGAAACTCCATAAGGTGTCCCCAATGCAAGCTATGGACATATAAGAGGTACAACGGTATCACAGATCGATTAACAGGAAAAGTAGTCTTTGTGTGTGGCAGATGTGTTGGTACAACAAACACTAGGAATGTACAAAGAATAGACTCTGTCAAATGCCTAGGGATCAAAAAGACAAAAAAGGCAAAAAAACCTCAACTTAAATGGGGTAGAGTATATAATCAATATATAATCAGTCTGAAATCCCAAACACTTCCAGTCCCAAACATTTTGTATTAAAGATTATCAACTGTATATTTATGTATGCTTGCATAAATGTGTGTGTTTGTATATATTTATGTGTATGTATTCTCTTTGTTTTTAATTATTTGAAATCTTCCTCTGAGAAAGGGGCTGATTTATAACAAAGGTACAAAGCACCATCATTGGAATGTAGATAACAAAAACAATGCCACATTTAAACTTGAGAAAAGTCTTGCATATTTTTACTGTTCCACTTACAGATTGTATTTATAATGTGCAAGTTAGTTGGCTGATTTCTTTTTCTGAAGACCCCAGCTTATCCAGATTGTCATTTAGACATTTACTCACAAAACCAAGAGCACCAATTATTATTGGTATAAATGTGAATTTATACTTTGGGTATAAATCCAAAGGTTTCAAAGCAGTTGTTCATAGTTAACCTCTTTCTCTTTGATGTTCAAAGACATATTTCCATCAGCAGAGAAGCTGATCTTTATGATAGTACATATTTTTTCTTTTCTGTTCCTAATATTATCCAGCAGAAGTTTTGATGGGAATATTCCACTAATATTCCTTCTGTTGATGTTTCTGTTTATATTCAGTAACAAGGAGATACTCTATATTTATTCTAGGATGCATAATTTTATCCCAGTGGACCACCAGTGGTCCACACCAAAGTTATGGTGGTCCACAGCAAGTCTTATATCCTACCATGTTGTTGCTTAATGCAGTTAAAAGTAAATTTATACTTGGTTATCTTTGAAGTTTTCTTCAGTAATTTTGTGGAACATCTTCTGGAAAATATTGTGCATCACTCTCTTAAGAGACACTCTGAGTAGTATCAAAAGATAACTTTGTTTCTTTATCTGTGTGTGTGTGTATGTGTGTGTCCTCAGTGTTTCTGTCCTAAATATCTGTGTATTTCAATATGTCCTCAGGAAAAAACTATGCCTGAGCTGTATGAACTGGTTATGAATTACAAACCGGATGTAATTTGGTCAGATGGTGATTGGGAAGCATCTGATAAGTACTGGAATTCGACAGAGTTTATTGCATGGCTCTATAATGACAGGTTTTTATCATTATTATTATTATTATTATTATTATTATTATTATTATATTTTACGTTCTGAGTTTGAATGCTGCCGGGGTCAACTTTCCCTTTCATCCTTCTAGGGTTGATAAAATATGTACCAGTTTAACACAGGGGTCGATGTAATTGACTAAACCCCTACCCCAAAATGGCTGGCCTTGTACATAACTCTGAAACCATTATTATTATCATTATTATTATTAAAATTAAAAAATGTATGCAAGGACAAAAAGTCCACAATCGTATCCTGTCAAACCTGGGAATTAGTTATTTGAAATTATTGAATTGTAGGAGTTATGTTTGTTTGTGGCAAATAGAGTGTTGTTAATCTGTGTGGTTAGCACTTGTGATGCAGGTAAATTTAAACATAGACGTCTGTCTTTGAAAAAAATGGATTGATAAAGTAAAGTGATTGTTTTTGGTGTGATGGATAAACAATGTGCAGTGTGGACAATATGTGAGGAATTCAGTGTGAGAAAAGAATGCTAGGTTGTATAGGAATTTCAGGAAAAGTTTCTCTTCTTTCCATGTCAATGTTGACATAACATTTGTCCTGAAAGTAAAAATGACTTCTGCACATATTGCAATTTAAACATTTTTAACCAAATTCTTACCTCACTCATTAACCCTGAAATTCCTCTTTAATTCTCTCTTCTTTCTTTAATTAATTTTCCTTTACTCTCCAGTTCACCCCTGTTTCTCTCCAGTTCACCCCCTCTCTCTAATTCACGTTTCTATCTCCCTCTATTCTACCCCTTCTTCCCTCTAATTCAACCATATCTCTCTCTCTCTCTCTTCCAAATACATCTTTTACATTGTGATTCTTCAATACCTAATATATCTTTAATCATTTAAAATTTTCCTCCATTTTTATGTCTTTCTCTTCCAGTCCAGTGAAAGATTCTATTGTTGTTAATGACCGATGGGGAAAAGGAATTTCTTGTCACCATGGAGACTTTTACACATGCCAAGATAGATATAACCCTGGTGAGTACAAAATACCAAATGACCGATATATAGAAAGATAGGCATATGCTACTTGGAACATGTTTTTGTCTGCTAGAATGGTGAGATGATGCTTGAAAAAGTTTTAAGGTTAACCCTTTAAATAACATCAGAGGTTCCTAGGGCAGGTACATAACTGCAGTTTATGTAACATTTAAGCAGTTGAGAGACCAATCTTTCTCTATATATGATACCAGCCTATTTGAAATTACTATAACTGTAGTAATTGTGATACAACAAAAAAGGTTACTATTACAACTGTTGTGTGTGATCCTGTTAAACCAGTTTCAACTTTGCTTCATTTGAATCAACCAGATTTGAGGCCATGTATAACAGGATCACTGCATATCTATTATCTGTTCAAAACTGATGAAATAAACTGTGACATGAATTTGGTTTGACTTGATCTTCAAAGTTGAATAGATAAAATTTGGCATGAACTTGATTTGAGCACCAAAATTGAAGAAATAAACTAATATGAACTCTGACTGAGTCAATCTTTATTGTTGAAGATAATAAGCTGACATAATTTGATCTTCAAAGTTGAAGAGGTAAACTGTGAAATGAGCTTGACTTGACTTAAACTTCTTCAAAATTGAAGAGAAAAACTGATAAAAAAGAAAATACATTATTCTGATTTTCAACCTCATCTTTTCTACCTAAAATTAAAAAAGAAATTTCAAAGTTAAATAAAGTTTAAATAATTTCATTACCCTCCATTTGTTATTACATACCATATATAAACACCCCACCACCATCACCATACCACACCCAATTATACACTACCAACACTACACTCCCAGTGGTGAGTCAATGAGAGGTGCCTCAGCCAAGTCTGCTTTAAACCCCAATTTATCATCATAATAAAGAGATGATACATTAATAACATTAATTTTCAACATCATGCTGATGATAATTGTCTGTAAACCTTCTTCTTCTTCTAAATGCCATTCCTACAGGTAAATTGTTAAAACACAAATGGGAGAATGCCATGACTATCGATAAGCGTTCATGGGGTTACCGGCGCGAAGCTCACTACTCTGACTATTATTCTATCGAAGGGCTGATATCTCTGCTGGTTGAGACTGTCAGGTTGGTACCGACTTTGTTTGATATCTTTTATTGTATTTTCGTTTTTGTTATTTTTGTGGATTGACAGAATTGTTGGAGGATCAAACAGAATGCCTTACAAATGAACCCTATTTGTTTTGAGTTCAAATACAATTTAATTTACATCCCTTTCAGGACTCAATGGAGTTAAAGTACCAGTTAAGTACTGGGGTTGATTTAATTAACCATTCCTTCCAAAAATACTAAACGCCTTGTGTTTATGTTAGAAAACAAAATTTTTGTTTGTAATTCTATGTTTTTGTTTGAAGAGATCAAAGATAGGGGTAGATATATTGGTAGGATAGGGTATGTCAAGCAGTTGCAGACATTAATGTTTTCATATTAAATGAAACCATGGACATGTGGCTTAATTGGGAGACTGGTCAAGCAGTTGTAGAGGTTAAGTGTTTTTATGTCTGGTCACTGTGATCTTATGTTATGTCTGTGACTATGAGACTTTGCTTTAAATAAACAGATTGTCCATCTTGTATGATTTGAGAGTATCAACTGAGACTGTTTGGTCATATTGATTGATTTTCCAAGTTAGATCTTGTGTACCGTATTCTCTTCTCTGAGGATCTGGCTGAGGTGATGGCTTGTGTTGATTGGCCAAATGCCTGGTGGTCACCACCGATGAGGAAGTATTTTGCGGAGATGGGAACTGATTGGGACACTGCTCATAGGGTTGCCTGGGATGACCTGCGCAGATTCTGACAAATGGTGGATGCAGTGAAAAGATGCAGTGGTATCCCCACCCCCACCCCCACCACACACACACCTAACCTGACCTAGTCCATCTGGCTGCAAGGAGGTACTTGATACTTCAAGGTGGCTTAAATCGTTGATGTAAGCAATGTTACCCCATAACCCTCCCACTTATATAGACCAACAACTGGATTAATACATACATGATTTTGTAATCATTAGTTTAAGCTTTGTTTCAGCATGTAGACCAATAATAATAATAATAATAATTAGTGTAACCTTACATGCTAATGCTGTTATTGTTGATTGATTGAATCAACTAATTTATTTTTAGCTGCGGAGGAAACCTTCTTATGAATGTTGGACCCACCCATGATGGACGTATTGATCCACTTTTTGAAGAAAGATTACTTCAAGTTGGTCAGTGGCTCCAAGTCAATGGAGAGGCCATCTACGCCAGCAAACCTTGGACTCACCAGAACGATACATATACAAAAAAAGTTTGGTAAGAATATTTGCTTTCATTAGCTTCGTTTGTCTGAAATATTTTAGATATTGTTGTTGTTGCTGTTTAGCCCCAGGTCAGCCATCATTTAGTGATGTTGTGTACCTTGAACAACATTTACGAATGTGACCTTCGTTTTTTATAAGACAGTAGATTTGGCTATTATTTCTAGCATATCAATCACCAATGTGACGACTCCTTTATGTGGATTGCTTCACAAATAAATTACTCTGCATCTATGCATATATATGTGTATGAGTGTGCATATCTACACATGTGTGTGTGTGTATGTATGCATAGAAGATATTTCTGTGTCAGTGGAGAGGGAGAGAGAGAGAGAGAGAGAGATGTTGCATGTGTATGTGTGCATATCAATGTGCATGAGTGTCTGCATATATATGCATGTATGTGTGTGAGTCCGAGTTCAGCCCCATTTCAGGTTTTCAGAGTAGACCTATTTTTATTACATTGCACACACACACACACACACGTATATGTATGTATGAATACCTAATCACCATATGTCGTTATCTGTTTTACTTGTTTTGTTATTTCTCTCTCCTCTAGGTATACCAGTAAGATGGAGAACAACACAAAAGTCGTGTATGCTACGATGTTGTTTTGGCCAAACACCAATATACTCATTCTTGGAGCTGTGAAACCAACATCAAAAACAGTTATCCAGTTGCTTGGTTATCCTAAGACAATTACATACATTTACTTTCCTTCAATTGGGCTTAAAATTGTCCTCCCAAACATTCCTGCATCAAGCTTACCCTGTGACTGGGCCTGGGTGTTTAAAATTACAAACCTTGATGAATAAACAAGCTCTCTTTCTCTCCCTCTCCTTCACTCTCTCTCAATCTATATATGTATGTATATATATAGATAGAGAGATATGTGTATGTATATATTATGTGCATAGATAGATAGATAGATATAGATAGATAGATAGATAGATAGATAGATAGATAGATAGATAGATATGTGTATGTATATATATATATATATTATGTACATATATAGAGAAAGAATCGAGAATGTATCTTTAATAGGTTAGAGTATTTTGACTCTGATTTCTAGCAATACTGGCACTCCCCTGAGTGCCCTCATATCATCATTCATGATGATTAAGTTTGAATATACTAATTGGTATTTAGCCATATCAGCTGATGATTTAGTCAGCAAAATCTATATATATATATATTGACAGACTTATCTCCTTAACTGGTTCGAGGGCCATATAGCATTGCTGATGAAAGGTAACTCTCCGTGAAACTATTGTTCAATGCAAATCAGCTCAACTGGTAGGGATTAAGTCCCTTGTCAATATAAGAATAGAATGTATCTTTAACAGGTTAGAGTATTTTGAGTCTGATTTCTAACAATACCAGCACACCCTGAGTGCCCTTAAATCATAATTTGTGATAATTAAGTTTCCTTTTTGGTATCAGTATCGCAGCTGTAAGCCTAAGGGCTCTATTAATTTATATATATATATATATAAATGAATGTGTATGTCACCTTCCTCCTTCCTCTACCTTCCTCCTTCCTCCTTCCTCCTTCCTCCCCACACATCTGAGCAATGATTTTCTCCAACTACAACTTTTCCCAAACCTGAATATGGGGTTATAACCCCGAAATATTGAAATACACAATAAACTGTAACTTTGTTTTGTTTTGTTTTCTTTTTGTAGTTTAATTGTACCTTCACTCATTGTTCCGACTTTACACAACGCATCTCTTTAAAATTATAGTTGCTAAGAAGCGGCCATGTCGAGAATCCTGTTGGTAAGAAGCGGCTGAGTCAAGAGGCGTGTTGCTAGAAGCGGCCGTGTGGTGTTAAAATGTGGCTGCATCGAGAGTCCTGCTGCTAAGAAGCTGCCACATCGAGAGTCCTGTTGCTAAGAAGCTGCCACGTCGAGAGTCCTATTGCTAAGAAGCGGCTGCATCAAGAGCCCTGTTGCTAAGAAGTGGCCGCATCGAGAGTCCTGTTGCTAAGAAGCATCCACATCAAAAGTCCTGTTGCTAAGAAGTGGCTGCATCGAGAGTCCTGTTGCTAAGAAGTGGCCACGTCGAGAGTCCTGTTGCTAAGAAGCGGCTGAGTCAAGAGGCGTGTTGCTAGAAGTGGCCGTGTTGCTCGAAGCGGCCGTGTGGTGTTAAAATGTGGCTGCATCGAGAGACCTGTTGCTAAGAAGCTGCCGCATCGAGAGTCCTGTTGCTAAGAAGCTGCCACGTCGAGAGTCCTGTTGCTAAGAAGCAGCTGTGTCAAGTGTTCTGTTGCTAAGAAACAGCTGAGTCGAGAGCCATGTTGCTAGAAGTAGCAGTGTGGTGTTAAGAAGTGGCCGCATCGAGAGACCTGTTGCTAAGAAGCTGCCATGTCGAAAGTCCTGTTGCTAAGAAGTGGCTGCGTCAAGAGTCCTGTTGCTAAGAAGTGGCTGCATTGAGAGTTCTGTTGCTAAGAAGTGGCCGCGTTGAGAGTCCTGTTGCTAAGAAGCGGCCATATCAAAAGCCCTGTTGCTAAGACGGAGCTGCGTGGAGTGTCCTGTTGCTAAGAAGCGGCCTTGTCGAGAGTCCTGTTGCTAAGAATGGGCGTGTCATGAATCCGGTTGCTAAGAAGCGTCATGACTCATGCGTTAAGAAGTGGCCACATCAAGAGTCCTGTGCTAAGAAGCAGCCGGATCAAGTGTCCTGTTGCTAAGAAGTGGCCGCAGTGAGTCAAAGACATTTCCATCAATACAAGTTGCCAAAGAGATGTAAAATACAATTCTCAATTATTTTAGTGTGGTAAGGGCACCGAAACCCTCTCTGGCAATACAAGGTGCCAAAGGGATGCAAAATACGATTCTCAATTTAAGATAACTCTGTGTTTTTTGTACATCTAAGCTTGACTTTTTCATCTCTGCTATATTATTATGCTAGGAATATAGAAATATGTCCTTAGATGCAAGTTCCCACTCTGCTTCACTGTATGGAGTTTTTCCACACCACCGCTTTACGAAGGGGGTCCGGGCACTTGCACACGGGCCACCGGGCTATGTATGTACTCTGTATTTGTCTGTCCCTGGTTCCTATGTCCGTCTGTCCCTATGTCCGTCTGTCCCCGGACTATATGTCTTGTCCGTTCCCAGCCTATATGTATGTCTAACAGCTCCCAGTCCTTATGCCTGTCTGTCCACCCCCACCCCCGGTCTATATGTTCCCCGTCCATATGTCTGTCTGCCTCCGATCTATAGGTCTCGTCTATGTCTCATCCCGGCTCGATATGTCCATCTGACTATCAATCGCCTGTGTGGTGCCATGTAAAAAGCACTCAGGATGGTGCCACGTAAAAGCACTTGTATTGAGAGTTCGGTGCCAGTGGCACGTTAAAAGCACCCAGAACACACTTATGTGGTTGGCGTTAGGAAGGGTATTCAGCCATAGAAACCAAACCAAATCAGACTGGAACATGGTGCAGCCCTCCCATCCCGGCTTGCCAGCTCTGGTCAAACCGTCCAACCCATGTTAAAAAATGGCCGTTAAAGGATGCTGCTGCTGCTGCTGATGATGATGATGATGATGATATATATATATATCATCATCATCATCCTTTAACATGTATACATATATATATATATATATATATATCTTTTATCTTTTACTTGTTTCAGTCATTTGACTGCAGCCATGTTGGGGCATTGCTTTGAAGTGTTTTAGTCGAACAAATCGACCCTAGGACTTTTAAAGCCTAGTAGTTATTCTATTAGTCACTTGTTCCGAACCATTAAGTTATGGGAGTTGTAAACACACCAACACCGGTTGCCAAGCGATGGTGGGGACAAACACAGACACAAAGACTCACGCACATAGATATATATATATACGACAGGCTTCCTTCAGTTTCCATCTAGCAAATCCACTCATAAAAATTTTGGTCAGCCCGTGACTATAGTAGAAGACACTTGCCCAAGGTACCATGCAGTGGGACTGAACCCGGAACCATGTGGTTGGGAAGCAAGCCTCTTAACACAGCCATGCCTGTGTGTATATATATATATATATATATGTGTGTGTGTGTGTGTATATATGTATATGTATGTATATATGTATATATATATATCTGTATATTATTATTATTAGAAGGCGG
>JAOPUL010003537.1:2985890-2998150 GCA_027564515.1 Octopus rubescens | reverse complement strand
CATTTGACCATATTTCCATTTATCATTTAAACCAGGCCAAGGTATCTCTGCCACAGGACTCAGTGCGGCCTTCGAACCCCTTATTTATAAAATAAATTGAAAGAATTAAAAGAATCATACACACACACACAGAAGTATAAAAAAAAAATCACACAAATAAGTAAAATTTAAGGCAAAGCAGAAACAAACAAAATTTACTAAAGAATTATGACCATGAAAGAAATAAAGGCTATATTACCATCTTTTAGCTTTCACTTGTTTCAGACATGGGACTGTGACCATGCTGGGGCACCACCTTGAAGGGTTTAGTCGAACAAATCGACCCCAGTGCTTATTTTTTTTTAAGCCTGGTATTTACTCTAGCAGTTTTATTTTTGCCGAACAGCTAAGTTATGGAGACAAGCAAATGAACACTTTTGGTTAATCTCAAATTTCACAAGACACCAAAAAATAAATTGTTTTCATATGTAACATATAAACATTAAAAATCCAAATCCAAAACCGAAGAAGGCACAAACATGAGCGAAGAAAGAAAGAAAGAAAGAAAGAAAAAGGAGGGGGGGGGAGAAAGAAAAAAACAACATCAATTCAACACCAAGTGCCTCAATTGATTGCACACCAGAAGGTTCAACGAAACCTAGGGAAGCAAGCCAACACGCTCGCGACATCACCACGGGCGATGGCGAGGCTAAGGCGTTGGAACAGCCAAGCACCCTCACGGGCATTACCTGACACCTCGGTTAGGCGAGCCGCCAACGATGGCAAGAACTTTGCTGTTAGCGGCCCAGCCCCTCCAAACGTTTCAAACGCCACAGGCTGGTCTCTTCCCATCACTTCTGGATAATCCCGCCGGATCCAAAACTGAGAGGATATTAATCCGAGCCAGGACCCACTTAATGATTAAGTTTAACTCGGTGTGACGAGCGAAACGACGGAGGAAAAAAACTGAACGAATTTATCTGACATCCTAATAATATAACAACAAATAATTTCACGAAGTATAAATATATTCGAGTGTCGATTTGCACCATAGAAGCCAAAAGATACAATTTATTTCATTTTTATATAGTCACATTAGACTTGTTATAGTAAATTCCTCAGACATACACAAATATCACTAAATAACGAACTTAATACGAAATATCAGTAAAGTTTGAGTCAATCATTCGAAATTTGGAGGAACAATATAAATGTTATAATTAAATAACTTCAGCATATAAGTTTAAGATGAAAATATCTTTGGAAGAAGTGTAACTAACCTCGAAAAACAGCTGAAGGTTAGTCTTGTTGACGAGCGGAGGGTTTTGCAGGACGTAATTAATTTCAGCGCCATTGTTAGGATGGCTTGCAAGGGAGACAACTTGTTTTTATTCAGCGAACTGGTAGAATTCTTAGCACGTCGGACAACTTCGGCATTTCCTCCGGTTTTTCGTTCTGAATTCAAATAGCGCCCAGATCGACTAAGTACCTGTTGAGGGCTGGGGTCGGTGTAATCAACTAACTACCTCCTACAAAATTTCAGGCCTTGTTCCTAAAGTAGAAAGAATTATAGCGAGAGAAAAAATGTCGTTGGATTAGCGTTGTGGGGAGATAAAAATGCCCTGCAGCATTTATTCCGGCTTTTAACTCTCTGAGTTCAAATTCTGTCGAGGTCGACTTTGCCTTTTATTTTTTCAGGGTCGATAAAATAAGTATCAGTTGAACACTAGGGGATTGATGTTATCGACTTGCCCTCTCCCTTAAAACTCCTGGCCTTGTGCATAAATTTGAAACCGTTATGATAACGAAAGAATAAAGTGCAGTGGATCGGCTGAATCGTTAGAGAGTCAGGGAGGTGAAAAGTATTTTCGGCATTTGTATCGCCTCTTTACGTTCTGAGTTCAAATGTCGCCGATATCAACTTTGTCTTTCATCCTTTTTGAGATAATAATATAAAGAACCAGTGAAGAACTAGGGTCGATGAAATGAACCAACCCCCTTCTACATATTGCTGGCCTTGTGCTTAAATAAGAACCAATTCACGTCACATGAATAACCTCTCGATTGGTAGAGTTTTAGAGCGTCCGATAGATTTGCTTTGTGGTAATATTCCGGCTTTTTACACTCCGAGTTCAGATCCTGCTGAGATCAACTATACTTTTCATCTTTTCGGGGTCGATAAAAAAATACCAGTTCTGTTCTGGGTCAACTTTTATTTTTCTTTCACATTTTCTGACTTTCTCTCTTCTGAAAGAAATCCACTGTGGTCAAATTTGGAAAGGGAAGGGCTCCGACAGGTTAAAATGTATGCCACGACGTCCTCGTTCCATACAACTCCATCATTTAGAATATCTAGTTTAGTCAAAAACGAAAAAAAAAAAAGTAGTGTACAAGGTGTAAAATAATGTGTAATTAAAGGAATATGAGGGAAAAAATGAACGCTGACAAACGGGGAAGATGCATGTTGTTTGTGTATTGCGAGTTGTGTTCTGTTGGGTATCTGGCTTGTAGTGTACATGTTGTGGTCAGGGCCGGATTTATAGGGGGCGATTTCCCCGGGCCACCCTCAATATCGAGGGGCCCCTGCTACGAAGGGTATGGAAGACTCAATACAGGGAGGGCCCACCTCCCAGCAATCTTGCATGAAGAGGCTCTCTTTCAATATACAAACATATCTTGTTGTCTTAAAAAATGTAATGGATTCTCTTTCATGATAAATAACCATAGAATTCTCTATATTGCCAACACCAATAATTTTCCAAGATTTTAATTCTTGTGTATGAGGGGCCCCCAAACTTGAAGTGCCCTGGGCCCCCCGAACTTGAAGAGTCACGAGCCCCCCGAACTTGAAGTGCCCTGCCCCCTCCCGCATAGTTTAAATCCAGTCCTGCACACACATATACACACATATGTACACTTACACACACATGTGTGTATTATACAAACTATCATACACACTATCATACAAACAGTTTCGTTTGTTTCCAATCTTCTGTGAAAACATGTCTGGCCATGGGGAAATATTATCTTACCTTGGAAACAGGTGAGGGTTGGTGACAGGAAGAGCACCTGGCCATAGAAAATCTGCTTCAAATAATTTCATCTGACCCATGCAAGCATGGAAAAATGGACGTTAGATAATGAATGATGATGAAGATGTATATGTATATATAAAATATTAAATAGACAGACAGACAGACGGACGGACGGGTAGAAAGGCGGATGCATAGATAAATAGATAGATAGACAGAAAGACAGACGGACAGATAGATAGATAGATGGACGGGTAGAGAGGTGGATAGATAGATAGATATATATATAGATAGATAGGTATATATATATATATATAGATTGATATAGATAGATTGATATAGATAGATAGATAAATGGATGGATAGATTAGAAAGACAGACAGACAGATGGAGAGATGAATGGATGGATAGACAGGTAGAGAGGCGGATAGACAGACAGACAGACAGACAGACAGACAGACAGACAGACAGACAGATAGATAGATATATATTGTGTATGCACAAATAATGCATAAAAACATTAGAATCCAGTGTGATGTGTTGATTTATGTGTTCAATTCCACCATTTATTATGTATTCCTGATATTCCTGGCCACAAGTCACCTGATGAGGAACAGGCACTTTACCATAAAAGACAGAAAAACCAAACACACCCCACTTGCTTCCATCTTTTAAAAATGGTTTTTCAAGGCATTAATAAATGCAGCACCATGCTCTTGCATGTCGTTCTGTTTCAAAGACTATAATTTACAGATGCAATAAGAATTCTTTTATTTCGGTTTACCATTCCAACGGAATCTCACTCTGTTATTTATTTATTTTTTTTTATTCATTTTCATGTTCTTTTTTTGTGTAAACTTTTTCTTTGCAAATATTCTTCTTGTATTTTATTAACATTTTATTTTCTTCTATATTTTAATTGTATTTTTAACTTGTTTTTTTTTTACTTGTTTCAGTCACTAGACTGTGGCCATGCTGGGGCAATGCCTTGTCAGACAAATCAACCCCAGTCCTTGTTTATTTTTTAAAGTTTTAGTCTCTTTTGTCAAACAGCTATGTTGCGGATGTGTAAACAAACCAACACCGGTTGTGAAGCAGTTGTAGAGCAATAGTAGATTGGACACACACGCACGCACACACACACACACATACTCACATGCACACACACTTTTATATATATATATATACATATACATATATATACATATTTAAGTGCAGGTGTGGCTGTGTAGTAAGAAGCTTGCTTCCCAACCATATGGTTTCGAGTTCAGTCCTATTGTGTGGCACCTTGGGCAAGTGTCTTCGACTATAGCCTCTGGCTGACCAAAGCCTTCTGAGTGGATTTGTTAGACGGAAACTGAAAGATGGAAACTTGCAGTAATCAGTGTTGGAGCATAATGAATATCATATATTATAGGTATAGGGAATATGGAAAACATGGGTTGTCAATTACTTACATTTTTTATTAACTGACAAATTGTTTCATTTTGTCCATACAAACAGATTTATACAGCAAGAATCCATATTTTGGTAATAGACAAAGCTTATCAAGGGAAACAAATGCAATATAAGGAGAGTTTACACTCCCTTTACAGGGCATACATAATATTTAGTGACTTACCTGAATGATTTGAGGAGATGTGACCGTTAGCAAAGGGGATACACCTTTGCTAACGGTCACTTCTCCTCAAATATATACATATATATACACATATACGCATATATGTATATTTATATTTGTGTGTGCTTTGTGTTTATGTTTGTTCCTTTTCCACCTGACAGCCAGTGTTGGTTTGTTTATGTCTCCATGACTTAGCACTTTGACAAAAAACAACACGATAGAACAAGCAAGTACCACACTTTAAAAAAATAGTTCTGATGTCAGTTTGTTCAACTAAACTTTTCAAGGCAGTGCTGTAGCATGTCTACAGTCCTATGACTGAAACAAAGAAAAAAAAATATAAAAGGCTATTTATTTAGATTAATTTAAGAAATTTGTTAGAATTTCATAAATTCAGAAAAAAAATTCACAGAAGAGTTAAGACGTTCTTAGTTGGTTAAGTTGCTGTTTACCACTTTTTATTTTTGTATGTTTTTTATGTGAATTCCTCCAATTATTTTTTGTTGTGTCTTTTTAAAAATAAACAGTGTCTTAGGATTTATATGTTTTAAACATAAGAGATTCAGAATTTGTGAAACTGAATAAGTATGTAAATAAACTAATAAATATATTTTTTAATTACGATTTTTTAAATCAGAATTAGATTACAGCTAGGATTTAGAACTGAAGTTTTCCTTTTATGTAAATATATTTTGTTACTATTTGAAATATATAAATATATTTTGTTTTTCATCTGAAAACATTTGTTGTTTCATTTTTCTGAATGCTGCTGGGGTTTCTTTTTTTTTTTTTTTTATTTTTCAAGTTATTCAAAGATGGAAAAATAATTACTAATGCAAACAGAATATAGTTTTACACTTCAAATACAAACAAAATATATTTAATATGCCAAAAAAAAAAAAAATTTTTTTAAATACTGCAACTATAAATCTTCTAACCATAGTAAATTTCTGATTAAAAAAAATAAACGTTAAAATAAAAAAAATTATTTTAAATCATTAATTTTTTTTTACCTTAAACTGTTTTTATTTTATATCTATTTTTTTGTTGATACTGAATTTCTAGTGTTCAAATCACGAAAAAAAAAGGCAAAGACCATTTTTCTTTTTCTTTTTTTTAAGAAAAAAATTGATAAAAAACATTGTTCAAAACAATCTATGCTAAAATGAAGTGCTGAATTTTACCTTTGATTTTCTTTGATTATCTTCAAAATTTGGTTTTTACTGATTTTCTGTGATTTTCATAAATTTTCTCAGATTTCTTTAAATTTTTGTCAGATTTTTTAAGAATTAGATTTTTCTTCGATTTCTTTCGTTTCTATTGTTCAGTGAAATACTTTTAGAGTTCCTCCCTTTATTATTATTGTTATTATTAGTTTCGAATTTTGGCACAAGGCCAGCAATTTCAGGGGAGAGGGTAAGTCGATTACATCGACCCCAGTGTTCAACTGGTACGTATTTTATCAACCCTGAAAGAAAGTCAAAGTCGACCGATGGAATTTGAATTCAGAGGCGCAGGCGTGGCTGTGTGGTAAGAAGCTTGCTTCCCATCCACATGGTTCCGGGTTCAGTCCCACTGCGTGGCATCTTGGGCAAGTGTCTTCTACTATAGCCTCGGGCCAACCAAAGCCTTGTATGTATGTGCCGGTGACACGTTAAAGGCACCCGGTACACTCTGGAGTGGTTAGTGTTAGGATGGTGCAGCTCCCCGGCTTGCCAGTTTCCAGTTGAACCGTCTAACCCATGCCAGCATGGAAAATAGATGCTAAATGATGATGATGATGAATATAATTTTTATTAGCGAAATTTGACCAATATTTCTCAAAGAAAACCGAAATTTACATGTAAAAGAATATCCACTAGGTTTACTTAGTGGCTCTCCACCCATTGTTAAAACTGTGAGAGGGAAGAATATACAACATTCTCAATATGACGATTCCATGCTAAGTTTGTGCTTGAGAAGACTTATTAAACTCAATTTAGTGCATTTTTTTTTTGTAGAAATATGTTTACTTAGTAATTAGTTTGTCCATTTCTTGAAATTCTGGCTTAAACTCAATATTTGAAGCCTTGGATTCGTGTTCCATTTGACCTCTTGCAGTGTGCAAATACATCAGTTTGGTAAGGTATGTCAGTACACAACCCACTTTACTGACTTTGTACTTTTTCACCATATCGTGGCTAGATTCAGCAATGACCATATGGAATTCATAAGAAAGTTTTTGTTATTATGATATAAAAAATCTTGAAGAAAATGTTCTTTTCTAAGTGCAAATTAACAATAATATAATTATAAGTTGTTTATATTTCAGGAGCTGTGTTCTTTACCTCTTTGACTACAGCTTCTCTTTTGTTTGGTTTTGGGGCAACTGTGACCATGGCTAAAAAGAAAGATCCTGCTATGTTTGCTAAGGTAAAATCAATTGAATTTCTATTTCACAAATAACATTGAAACTATTTCAAATAGATTTTGACTTTTTTGTTTTGTTCTCCTTCTCACAAATCTCTCCTTTATTGCCAGTCACTACTCACTCTCACCATTGATCACCTCCACCCTTATTACCACCCATCACTCCTCCACCTCACCCCCCGTCGTCGTCACCCTCTCTTCTACTCACCTCCTCACACATATTTACTTTGTGCATAGGTATGCATCATAACGTAGCAAGGATTATGTAGCCTTAGGTATTCCATGACAACCTCACTTGTGCCATTGCCAGTTTGTGATAGGAAGGGTATTTAGCCATAGAAACCATGCCATGTTCAACTGGGACCTTCTCCTCCACCACATCTAGGAGGAGGGCAGTAATTCTACATAAAGAGCTGACTCTGATTGTACCAACCTCTCCAACCCATACCAGCATGGTAAGTGGCTGTAAATTGATTTGATATTTCAACAACAATTCTGAGAACAGCAGGAATTAAACTAGAAATAATTTGATTATTTCCTTCATTTCTGACAATTCCTGCATAATTAAATAGAAGATGAAGGAAATGATTTAATTATTTCTTGTATCAAAGTTTTAAATCTTATTACAATTTCATACTTAACCCATTCAAACCGGCCCTATCCGGCCCCAATATTCAAACCAGCCAGATCTGTCATCTTACACCTATCCGAGAATGCCATTCTGAAAATAAACAATC
This sequence comes from Octopus rubescens, assembly GCA_027564515.1. Classification (NCBI taxonomy): domain Eukaryota; kingdom Metazoa; phylum Mollusca; class Cephalopoda; order Octopoda; family Octopodidae; genus Octopus; species Octopus rubescens. The sequence continues at coordinate 2,990,372 of JAOPUL010003537.1, read as the reverse complement.
ACATAATTGGAATCTCAAAGCAATGAGATAATGCATGATTAATTCAAAACAATGTGAAGGAATAAGCTAATTACATTTGACAGAGTAATCTGAATGCTAAAGGGTTAAATTAGACCAAACTAATTAAAGTGTTATTAAAATATATTATTTTCATTAATCAAACCCAGAAAAAAAATAATCTTAGGAAGATCAAAGAACTTTTATTTTAATTGAACTGATTTTGATCCAGCATAATTAGATGTTGATTGTTGCTTTTTTGTCATCAAAGTTTATCTTAGAGTGTGACCATGCTGGGGCACCACCTTGAGGAATTTTTGTCAAATGAATCCAGTACTTTTTTTTTTAAAAACCTGGTACTTATTCTATTGGACTCTTTTGCCGAACCACTAAGTTACAGTGACATAAACACCCACACTGGTTGTCAAGCAGTGGTGGGGGACAAACACACACACACACACACATTCACAGATATATATACATATATATATACAACGGATTTCTTTCAGTTTCCGTCTACCAAATCCACTAGCATGGCTTTGGTCAGCCCGAAGCCATAGTAGAAAACACTCACCGAAGGTGCTACACAGTGGGACTGAACCTGGAATCATGTGGTTAGAAAGCAAACTTCTAACCACTCGCACAGCCACTCTTGCATTTATTTAATAATTTTTTTGGTAAAACTAAAATTACAAAGATAACCTACCTGTTTCTTCTTCAATCATTATTTTGTCTCTCTTTTGTAATTTCTATCCTGACAAATCTCATTCCATCCTCAGAGTCTGACACTAAATACTTCTGGAATGGACCTTCATATCATTTATTATCCCCCACCCAACATGCACCCACTTTATATATTCCTAAACTTGCTTCACCTACCAAACCACTTCATAAAACTCCCCTTCAACTTTCCTTCCCAGTGACGGAAGTCTTTCGAGATCTATTATAAATAACCATCAATAATTCATAACACATTTTATATATATTGTCTTCTGTGACACCAAACGAAAGCATGTTTTGTTTTTTGTTATTGTTGTTTCAGTAAGGTTTCCCACTCTTCTCTTTCATCTGAAATGTTTTGATGTTTTAAGTTTGCCAATTCAACCATTTCCATCATTTGATGATGCAGATGTCTATCAGTTGCAGATTATTGTTGTGGTTGCTGCTGCTGCTGCCAATAATCACTCAGCCATGAAATAAAACTGGGACATTTCAGATAACTGACTGATAAGGTTCTTGTCTCTAACAATTCTATGACTGGATGGTTTGTCGCACTGCCACCACCACCACCATCACCACACTGTGGATGACTTGCCTTAAAAGTACAACACAATGTCCAACCCAATATTTTGTAAATTTATGTTCAGTATTATTGGGGACGTTTGTCCTTAATAATAATAATAATAATTGTTTCAAGTTTTGGCACAAAGTCAGCAATTTTGAAGGGAGGGTTAAGTCATCTTTGACTTTCATCTTTCAGGGTCAATAAAATAAAATACCAGTTAAGTACAGGATTGATGGTATTGACTAACATTCACCTGTCTTATACCCATACCTGACTCTATTGCATTTTATTGACCTTAAAAGGATGAAAGGCAAGATCGACCCCAGTGAAATTTGAACCTAGAACATAAAGATGGACAAAATGTCACTAAGTATTTTGTCTAATGTGTAATAATAATAATAATAATTTTGGCACACGGCCAGCAATTTTATGGGGAAGGGTTAGTCGATTACATCGACCCCAGTGCTCAACTGGTACTTATTTTATTTACCCCACAAAGGGTGAAAGGCAAAGTTGACCTCAACTGGTATTTATTTTGTCGACCCTGAAAGGTTGAAAGGCAAAGTCAATCCCTGGGGGGATTTGAACTTAGAATGTAAGGAGTTAAATAATTGTAATAAAGGTACAGCTGAGGGCCAGCAACTTCCCCCACTCCCTTAATTGCACTTCTGGAGTCCCCTATTATGATAAATAAACAAAACAATACCTGTTTCTGATGTTATTAATGAAGCATTTCATTGTTGTGATATTTGATCTTTATTTTGTATTTTTTTAGACTTTGATACCCAGTCGAGAGTTCCCTGTTACTGGACATGCCTTTGCTGCTCGTGCACTTGCATGGGGGACATTATATTCAATCTCTGGTGTCTCCCTTCTGACATTTGCAGTGTGGAAAATGCTTGGAGTTCACAATGTGAGTATCTAAAGAACATGTAAAGATCTTTCACTCTGACTTGTTCACTTTTCCTTCACTTTCTACCAACAGTACCCCAAACCTTATCCTTCACTTTCTACCAACAGTACCCCAAACCTTATCCTTCACTTTCTACCAACAGTACCCCAAACCTTTAACCTGTAGGTTAATAAAAATCATTGCCATGAAGACAAAGATACTCGTCCTCTCAAGGAAGCTTGCGCAATGCATTCTACATGTGAGTGGAGTTCCACTGAAGCTAGTGGAGAAGTTCAAGTATCTTGGGGTCATTTTCACAAGTGATGGAAGGCTGAATTAAGTGCAAGAATTGCAGGAGTTGGTGTAGTAATGTCTCAGCTTCACATTCAGTCATCAGATGTAGATGGTAAAGCTAAGCTTGCTATCTTTAAAATGTTTTACTTCTAAAATATTTGATAAAATCTAAAATATTCAGAAATGTTATATAATAAGGTTTAGTTATAAGTGTTGCATTAACTAGTCATAACTCAACTAATTAGAAAGAGAGTTAGTCTAGTTGAGATGCAGTTTGGTTTTGTGCCAGGGAGAAGCACTACTAGTGCTATATTCCTGCTAAGTATTTAGCCCAAAATAAATCTCTGTACTTGGCTTAGGAAGCTTTTGACAGGGTCCCCTGCTCCCTTATCTGGTGGTCAATGCAGAAGCTAGGGATAGATGAGTGGTTGATGAGAGCTGTACAAGCCATGTACAGGGATGCTGTCAGTAAGGTGAAAGTCAGCAATGAGTATAGCAATGAATTTAGTGGGCAGGTAGGAGTTCACAAAGGATTGGTTCTTATCTCCCTCTTGTTCATCATAAGCCTCCAAGCCATAACAAAGGAATTTAAGACTGGCTTCCCTTGGGAGCTCCTCTACACTGATGACCTTAAACTAGAAAAGAAATTTCAGGTGTGAAAGTAAGGTCTGGAATCAAAGAGTTGTAGGGTTAATTTAGCAAAGACCAAAGTCCTAGTAAGTAGGAAACTGACAAATTACTAATCCTTTCAAGAAAATAACCCTTCTCAATATGTAGAAAAGGTGTAGGTAGAAATTCCATATAGTGTATTCAGTGCAAGCTATGGACACATAAGAGGTGCAACAGTATCACAGGAAGGTTAAGAGAGAAAGCACTTTTTGTGTGTGGCAGATGTGTAGGTACAATAAACACTAGGAATGTACAGAAAACAGATTTCCTCAAATATCCGGGGAGGATCCTTAGAAGTAGTAGATAACTTCCATTACCAAGGTGACCAAATCAGCAGCGGAGAAGGCTGCTCTGAGAGCGTAGTTGCTAGAGTAAGAATGGGCTGGGCAAAGTTCAGAGAGTTACTACCTTTGTTGGTAACAAAAGGACCTCTACCTCAGAGTGAAAGGCAGATTGTATGATATCTGAGTACAAACAGTTGTGCTACATGGCAGTGAAACATGGGCTATGACTACAGAAGAAATGTGAAGGCTTAAAAGAAATGAAGCCTGTATGTTCCACTGGATGGGTAATGTCAGTGTGCATATGTGACAGAGAGTAAATAATTTGAAAGAAAAATTGGGTATATGAGACATCAGATGTAGTGTGCAAGAGAGAAGACTGCACTGGTATGTGGATGGGATATGTATGGATGAGAACAGCTGCATCAATAATTTATATTTCTCTCTATTCTGCAATTTCTTGCAGAATAAAGCTGTTCCCAAGTTAAAAGCCACTTACATGTGATGTTTTTTTAAGTGAATAAAAAAGAAAACCTTGTCTGAAAGGAATGGATGAAAGAATGAATGGTGAATGCTGACTGAAATATTAATTTTTATTAAACAGATTAACAATTAATGAAGCATAAATCTATTTCTGCCATCTGTAGTGATCTGCACATATTGCAATTTAAAACTACTTTATTTTTATATCAAAGTTAGGAGAGTAGGAAGAAGATAATAATATTTTCATTTTTCCAAATTTTAGAGAAGAAAATCAACATATTTCCCTATCAGTCCATCTGAGTAAAATTATTTCAGAAAATTCCTTTATATAAAGAAAAGCAGCAAAAAAATAAATAAAAATATTTTATAACTATTTCTCTTTTCTTTCCCTCTTTGGCAGAGATTAAATAATATACAAATTAAATAATATAAATATTAAATTTATATATATACATATACATATACACATATACATATATATACACATATATATATATACACACATATATATATATATAATAGGCGCGGCATGGCTGTGTGGTAAGAAGCTTGCTTCCCAACCACATGGTTCTGGGTTCAAT
>JAOPUL010003537.1:2904770-2915012 GCA_027564515.1 Octopus rubescens | reverse complement strand
ATGGTGGTGGTGATGATTGTCGTGGTGATGATTGTCGTGGTGATGGAGATGATAGTGGTGGTGGTGGGGATAGGTGTCTTACTGCAGGGAACATTACATGGCTACCCCTCCCCCGGGTTAGAAAAAGAGAGAGGGTTAGAGATAGATAGATAGATAAAGAGAGAGAGAGTTAGAGAGAAAGAGAGTGAGAGAGAGAGAATTAGAGAGAAAGATAGAGAGATGATGGTGGAGATGGGTCAGGACACAGCCTCAAGTTGCAGTGGGGGATGGTGGTGAAGATAAATGAAGTGGTACAGAGGGTTGGATTGGGGGAGTGGTTCAGTTTGCAAAAGCGCTCATTGTACCAATTTGGTTTCAATTCTCTTTTATGAATCAAGACAAAAATTTAAGAATTGCCTGAATCCACAAACAGACTTGCAGATTGCAATCAACAACAGAATTCCACATTTAGATAAACAGGAACTAAGAAACCATTAACCCATTTGGAACCATATTTCGGATAAAATACAATGCCTTTGTTTCAGTTAATTTTGAAAACCATGAAAAGTTTATTAAAATAACTTTGTCATCATTAAATTGGCGTTTAAAACGTAAATTTTTGTTGGAAGATTTTAATTTAGATCACTTTAACCCTTTTGTTACCATATTTCTGTTGGAATCCACTGCCTTTGTTTTAGTTAATTTCTGAAAATATTGAACAATTTAATAAAATAACCTTGTCATTATTAAGCTGGCATTTTATGTTCTGAGTTCAAATTCCGCTGGGGTCGATAAAGTGAGTACCAGTTACGAACTGGGGTCGATAACATCGACTACTCCCCTCCCCCCAAATTTCGGGCCTTCGTGCCCAGTATAGAAAGGATTATATACTGGGAAACACTACGAATATATCCTTAATCCGGCATACAGACAATCCAAAATCCAAAAGAAACCCAGCGTTATTGTCTTTGTCATTTATGTTTGCTTGGTTACTCTTTTAAAATGTCTACTGTGATATTTCAGAAACAATTCATGCTACCCTGGTTAATATACTTTATTTATTTATATTTTTGTCAGCGGAGAAAGCAGTGCCTGTGAAACTTTACAAGAGCTCTGAGACTGACGGATTTGGAGGGAGGAAGGAATTCTCAAACCGGAGACCTGATCCGAAAGCTGGTAAAAGATTAGGCTCCGTTAATGTCAGTTAATGTTACAGGTGATAGGGTTTCATGTTAAACCTGGTAGCGAATTAATTCTGCAACTGATAGAGGCCAAGGCAGCATTTGAAATCAGAATGCAAAGAACCAGGAAACTACCACAAGACATCCTATTCTACCTTTTACATTTCCGCACTGGATTGGCACTTATTCATTGACCCCCGAGGTTAGCTTTGTTAACCTCGTGAGATTTGAACTTAGTGTGCACGAACTCGTAAGAAATATTTCAGGGCATATTCTTCAATGTTTTTCATTTTTATTTATCAATATAAATGTCTGTATTCATTATGGTAAGTTATTTGGACATCAGGTACACATCTCAGCAATATTCAACACTATTCAGAACAAGAGACGAGACTATGAGTTACACTAAAAGCGAATTACAGAAAACTAAGCATAATAGAAAACATTTACACACATAATTACATAGCAACTCAGTTGCCGTAGGATATTGGTGAATATAATTATTAATATCACTGGTAAGTTGCCAGTAACTACTCAAATATTTATTGGTGGCTATAATGGTTAGTATTGCTGTTTGTTTTGTTGTTTAACCCTAAGCTCAGTCTAGCCCAAACATCCTCATTATCATTCAGTCATATTTTCAGTCATCAGATATCGAGGACTATATTATCCAATGTGTCTTTCAAGCAGTTTCATGACGTGGGCTCTTTACTTGATCTCACACTAATGTACGATTTGAGGAGTACTGATTTGATGCAAAAGAATATAATAATCGATACAGCAAAATGCATTATAAAACCTTTCCATTTACATAACTATTTACTATTTCACTTAATCCGCTAACAATGAAATTTAGGCAAATATTTCTCCGAGTTATATAAATCGACAAAAGTGAATTATACATGGAACAAAAACTATGTTTCCTATATCGTGCTTTAATAGTAGAAATGTCCTGTAATTTAGTTGAATAGAAAAATGACAGTGACCTGATTGCCTTTCCCAGTGACATTACCGGTATAAGTAGATCAGCTACCATCAAGAATGGAAACGCTTTCTGGTAAATATCATAGCTTTAATGTACTAAGTGATTTGAATTATGAATATGAAGTAGTTGGTATGTATCACAAAGATATCGTCACAAAGATATCGTTGATCTACTGTTTCAGCCAATGTTCAAATGTTAAATTCCACTATGATCAACTTTACATTTTATCTTTCCGTGTTTGACAGAATAAAGTATCCGTCAAGTTCTCGAATCGATTTAATCCATTATATCCAGCCATTAAATTTGTGGCTTTGTACCTAATCTAAGTAATCAATAATAATCCTTTCTATACTGGGCACAAGGCCTGACATTTTGGGGCATGAGGATAGTCGATTCAATCGACCCTAGTACTCAACTGGTATTTATTTTATCGACCCCGAAAGGATGAAAGGCAAAGTCGACCCCGGCGGCATTTGAACTCAGAACATAACGTCGGAAGAATTGCCGCCAAGCATTTTTCCGTCGTGCTAACGACTCTACCAGCTCGCCGCCTTAAGTAATCAATAATAATGATTTCTTATATTTTCCAACGGCCACGAATTTTTAGAACAGAGATGAAGATGATTAATCGATCTAGTATCTGTCATTGGTTATCTTTTACGTGATTCAGTCATTGGACTGCGGCTATGCTGGGGCACCTTGATGAGTTTAGTCGAACAAATCGAACCTGATACATATTTTTTAAAAGTCTGGTACATATTCTATCGTTCTCGTTTGAGCTTCATAATCGAACGACCATTATATGATTGCTACTAGTTTACTGACCTCGGTAAATGGAAACTAAAGTTATCTTCAGTCAGGTTCGAACAAAGAATCAAAATGGGCGAAATACGGCCAAGTGTTTATACAAGAACTCATCCATTTTGATAATCCAAAATTCTTCTCCATTAAGAGTAGGGAACTCACAAGAAGCCATGTCAAGGCAGACATAGGAGCATGATGCAATTATTGGACCCGTCGGATTCTGTCAAACACCCAACCCGTGCCAACATGGAACATGGACGTTAAATGATGATGATGAGGAGGAGGGGGATGATGATGATGATGATGATGATGAGGATGATTGGGAGGAGAAAAGTTACTAATCTCTATTTAGCCTTGAGAATGGTCTGCTTTGTGCCTTCATGGAATATGCCCAACCTGATCCTATCGATTTTGATTATTCTTTAGGGTAAATAAATATATAGTGACATTTATTCGAAGTGTTACATTTGGAAAATTCACAGAGATACGAAGAAACAAGGAAGAAGAGAGACGGGAAAGGAAAAAAGATTCAAAAAGGGGAAAAAGGAAAGAGGAGGGGGGCAAAACAGTGAAAGACGGAAGGGGAGGGGCGATGTCCTACATATTCCAGAACAAGTGGGGGTACTCAGCCGCGCCCCACTGTGATGACCGCGATGGCGTTTCCGCGGGGAATGGCCAGTGACACTCGCAGGATAGTGACCTTGACAGTAACTCACAGGTGCTGACGGATAGTAAAAAAAAGTGAAAAAATTATTCGACTTGAACCGAAAGCTAACTCCTTGTATTAACAGATTATAAGCAGTTCTAGACATTCACATACACGTAAAATAGAAAACGTGCCAAGAAACAGCATAAATATTAACAATATTAAAGTTGACAACAGAAGAAATAAATTGTTGTGCTGTGTTATTTATGCTATATTTATATATTTTCCCAGAAAATGTATGCCATTATCATGTTTTAAAAGTTGTCTACTAAAAAAATATAGAGAAAACAATAAAGCTATTTTCTCATTCGATATATTTCACTTTATTGCTAATATTGTCTTTCATTTCTAGTTATTCGAAAAGTTATTTTATCGATCTATAACATATACCTTTAGGAAAAAAATATAATCAACAAAATTTAAATAGTATGGTTCTGCCAAAAATGTCTGGCAGTATACAGACAGACACGTTCTTAGTTTGGTTTTCTCTGACACAGAACAAATATGGGAGTTTTTGTTTGGTGGCTCAACTTGCGAGAAATAGTAGTTTAACTCCCTCACTATATACTGCTGTCTTTAAAAGATGGCAAGATTTACTGAATAATATAGTCTTAGACGTAGTGCGACCGAAGGAACGATTTGTTGATTACGTTTAACATATTTTTGATCTGAAGTCTCCTCTAAAAGTTCTATTAAGAACATGAGGCGTATGAACGCGAGCCTGACAAGCGACGACAAACCGCTCAGTATATATCATTCTCTGAATATGTTACAAACTCAACACATGGTGGTGACATCTCGAAACTACGTTCCTCATAAGATTGGATAGAAGATACATTTTCTCATCAAAGGAACCTCTACTCTCCATAAGAAGAAAACTTAACGTGTTGTCAGATAATCACAGGGATGGGGAACAGGGGAAGGATACAAATATATTAACTAAATCTGCATTTACTAATTTCTTCCGATCCTTAAGCCATAATTTTCACTAAATCTAGCAAGGCATTCTGAATGTCGCCTTATTCAAATTCCTATTTACAGACTATACCAAACCAGATTAATAGAAGGATAACTGACTCCAGAGTTTGGAGGCAAAATTGTTATTCAGAAGCTATGTGACAGGACTACTGACTCCCACAGACTTATCTATAGTTAGAATCTAGTATTGGTACACATTCCCTTGATTTCCTGTGGATCCGGCATCTTGTCATTGAAGTTTCCCCAGTACGCAAAACCACGGTTCCTCTGCGTTCCACCTTTGGCAGGATGACCCTCATTTTAATCAACTTACATAGAAATTGCAAAGTGTACAAATATGTAGATGCGGGGAGAGGACGAATCATTGACACCCAAAGAGGAAGAACTTAAATGGTTCCATCATGGAGCCTTTATTCTTAACATCGAACAAATAAAACTATAGAAACTAGCAATAGAATCCGACAAGATCGATAGATGCCCCACTCGTTTAAGGCGGCAGTCATTATGCAATAGGTAACAGTTTCAAAACTATCGATTGAACTAAATTATTAAAAGTCAATCAAACGCAGAGCTACACGTTTTATTCATTAGGTGAGGTTCAGGTTGATCTCAATAAATGTTGCCAGAATCCCACAGTTTGAAGACACTCCGTCGGCATTAACAAGGAAAAAAGAACTTTTCTTTTCTAGTCTTTAGTTCAGTTGTATATTTAGCATAGATCAGATGATACTGAGACAAATATGACGATGGTGATGTTGATGTTGATGACGACGACGACGACGACTATGATAATTATGATGATGATGATGATGATGATCTTTTAGGCACAAGGCTTGAAATTTGGAAGGAAGAGACTAGTCGATTACATCGATCCCAGTGCTCAACTGGCATTTAATATGTCGACTTCGAGACGATGAAAGGCAAATTTGGCGGATTTCGAATGTAAATGATGATGATAATAATAATAATAATAATAATAATAATAAAGGACACGAGCGGAGATTGACCAATTCGATCACACTACCGAAAGACGATGACAATGCATGGTGCTCTCCACACTAAGGCGAACGAACATACACAGGCTGAACAGGAAGGGGTGTAAAGGTGGACGTGGCCTGATTAGCCTACGGGAGTGCATCGACAGTGAAAGACGAAGCAGGGTATTTAGTAAACAGCGAACAAGACCTGCTACAGTATGCTGCTAATGTAGAAGGAGCTACTAACAATACAGTTGAGAGTGCTAATGAATTCCGTTCAGGGAGAGCCAGCGAGAGAGAAGAAACACTACTCCTCACGGAATTACATGGTCAGTTCCATCGTGAAACTAAACACTTAAAATACCAGGAAGCATAATGTAAGTGGCTCAGCAAGGGTGACCTAAAGAAGAACACTGAAAGTCTAATCATCGCTGCTCAGGACCAGGCATTGAATACCAACTCAGTGAAAAGAGATATTTACCACACAAGTACAACGAACCTCTGCAGAATGTGTGGGAAAAAGGTAGAAGGCGTGACGCATATTGTGAGTGCTTGTGAAAGTCTTGCACAGAAGGAGTACAAACGCAAACACGACAAATTAGCTCAAAACATGCATTGGCTAATATGCTGGAATCATGGATGTGAGGGAGCGGGTGCTTGGTACCCGCTAACTCAAAAGGTAATGGACGAAAATGGGAAGACAAAGATCCTCTTGGACTTTGACGTCCAGACAAACAATGTGTTAGAGCACCGAAGACCAGACAAATGACTTTTAAGAGGGACACAAAGAAGTGCTTAATAATTGACGTAGCAGTGCCAGGAGACCAAAATATCATCATGAAAGAAAGAGAAAAAGTCGATAAACATGGAGACCTGAAATTTGGGATCGCCAAGATGTGGCAGCCGCGAGAGCCAAGTATAAAATTTGTCCCTATTTTCATCGGAGCAGTGGGTTCAATACCACCGAACCTGAAGAAGCATCTGGACACGTTGGAAATACCCTACAATCTTGATGTATTGAAAAAAATCGCCGTTACTTGGAATTGCACGCATACTGCGCAGGGTACTGTCCGTCTGAGGTCCTTGTTGTGACTTGACAGACAGTATAAAACCCCGGTATACACAATATCATCTACAACATCACAATATTGTGTACTGTGGACATATTCATAATAATAATAATGAGTTATATGCAAAAGATGACAAGGATCTGTAAGGGCTACTAGTAACTGTGAACATATTCAGTAATGATATTAATATAGAATTTGGCTTTGACAGGTGTGCAAAAGCTACATTGGAACAATTTAGACCGACAGCCGATACCGCGGCCCAACTCAATAATGATACATCTATCAAAGACCTGAACCAAGAATGCTTTTATAAGTATCTTGAGTTAAACGAAGGGAAAGGGATTTAGCACTGGACTGGTCAATCGAAGAGATGATCAGGAAAGAGTTTTATAGATGTGTCAGATTGGTCCCAAATTCTGAGCTGAACTTCCAGAATAGAATTGCAGTTATAAACTCCCCTGTCGTACCAGTTGTCCATTTGTCAAATATATAAATACGGACGAGACATTATCCTTCCCGATTGTGATAAGGATAATTATGCTGTAACAACGGCACCCCATGGTAGATCCTCAATAGGGGTCTATGAGAATCAACAATTATTAAAACGTATGGCTGTATTCCCAAACGTAACCAAATGCGAATATGGATATTATGCAACCATCTCGTTATTGGTCTACCATGTCTCGTGACGGTTGAATCGGCTTGAAGAATGTCCTGTGATTGTTTCCTGAGATATTCTTATCACATGTCTTTATTACTGTGACTTATCAACGTGGCAAATAGCGTCTCAACCTCGAAATATTTCCTGATCTCCAAGCTACGCAATATGTCGAGTAACGTTACGGCAAAGATCCTTCGGTGTAAAATCATTTCGGCCAGTTGTATTGCGATCATCAAGACTCAACATTAATGACCATAGTTGCAATATAAGCACGACAACCGTATTGAATGTAGCTAGTTAGGCTCTTCTCCAAACATCTGTTCTGAAGATGTAAATCTGGGGCTGGCCCATTAATGTGTAGAAACCTGCAATTCTAGCACCCAATTAAGCTTCCTGCTATCTATCACTCTTGCTTCTTTCTATGACTCGAAAAAACGGCTTCGAGGTATTTCAATATCGCCATTTGTCTAATTGATGTATCACTAATATGCAGAATGCACTGGGAAGACATTTTCGAGTGGACCAATGTCTCAGTCTTCGAAACACTAATTCTCATCTCTGCCTTCTAGCAATAGGCTGCGAACCCATTCGGGTTAGGCTGAAGGTCACACCATGATGGGCCAAATACCACTCTGTCGTGTGCTGACCGACCCTACATCCATCAATTATTATACCACTTGCAGAACAGCTGCGCTTCTTAATCCATTTCATAAAAAAAGTATGAAAAGGAGAGGTAACAGTACAGACCACTGGGGCTAATGACACTGGTATAAGTTCAACGTTATCTTACCTAACTACTTGGAGCCTATGTATTTACCGCACATTATCTCTTTCACTTTCTTCCTCATTCGCTCTTTTTCGCTCTCTCTCTCTCTCTCTCTCACTCACTCTTCCTCTCTGTATACACATGCAAATATGTGTGCGTATGCGTGCTAATGTATTTTATTTCAAATTTATTCCATGGATACTAATTCAAATTAATCCTCAAAAGTATATATTAGAAATTTGGAGCTATTTATGCCCGTTGAAATAACACAGGTAGTTTTTTTTTCCAAATGATACGTTAAACAATTTTGAATTAATTTAGCTTCAACTCCAGTTTAATTTGAATTATAATCAAATTCCAATTCCTAAATGGCAATATGTTTTCCATCAGGTAATTACCTCGCGGCTGAGTATCCCTCTTGTCCTGGGATATGTGCCTCCCTCGTCCCTCTATCCTCCGCTGGTTCAAACCCACCTTTTTTACTCTACATTTCCTCCTGTTTTCCTTTCTTTCTTTTTCTTGATTTTGATATGCTATTGATTCCAAGAATTCAACTTTATTCATTATATTAATTTCTACCTCTATCTGTTATTCATTGAGTAATCTCACAGACACTGTTTCTCCTTCCGTTAATCAAGAGAAAAATAAATAAATATGAGTGTTGTTCAACTTAAATATATTTCAAATTTGTTTCACAATATATTTACTTGCATTTTCAATATATTTACCATTCCACTTCGAGATTGTAGATCGATTTCCCACTAACATTTGGCGTGATCTTATAAACATAACTTCCATTGTTTTTGTTTCCCAATATGTAGGGATATACAGTATATATTACTCTGAAAGCTACTGAGATTATTTCCAATCTAACATTAATATTTTTTCATTTATGTTTTTACACTTTGCATACGAGACATTAAGAAACCAGGTTAAAGATTATCTTAAAAATAATCACAATATGCGCTTTATGCCCCGCTTATCTTTTCTACATTACACCATCTCGTGCTATAGGCTCGCGGGTAATGACATCATAAGGCAGTTATAAATTGAACCACCGTTCGATGGATTACGGCGAAACTACTTGACTCATAGATAATGAAGTTTATATTAAATCCAACCCACGCATGTAATCTTTCAGATACGGATATTATATTTCTGAGATTTTCTAGCGCATTTGTGCTGTTTAACAACGAAATTATTTCGAGAATAGTCTATATATTTGGGCCTACTAGATAGTTCGCTGTGTACTCGGAAGGGAAAGTGTTTAATTCATTTTTATATATAATATATAATATATATCCATTTATTGCCAAACCATTTGCATCGAAAACCGTTAGCATCGTTCACAGAGCAGAATGGACGAATGTTGAGTTAGCGTGAACACACCACTAATTTCGGTGGCTGACATTTTTTTGCATTTCAAACTTTCCTGAAGAAACGATGTGAGTGACCTTTTCAGCGCTAACAAAATACGCAGATTTTAAAGTATGAATGTATATTGACGTTGAAAAATTCCTAAGATTGTGCTGACCTTGTCTATTCATTCATTTCGGGGCGGAATGACGTAAGGATTTCATTCACACTGCAGTAGTTTATCATCCGTTACTAATGAATGTGAGCTATCGCACAGGCAAAAATAATCACAATATGCGCTTTATGACCCGCTTATCTATTGCATAGCTATAGAGTAAATCATTAACTGGACATGTTCGTGTGCGAGTGGGTGTATAAATGTATATAGGTATAATATGTGCATACATATATATGTGTGTACATATGTGTGTGCATGTTCATGTGTGCGCGTGCGTTTGTGTGTGCGTTGATGTGTGTGTGTGTGTGCATTTATATGTGTGTATGTTAGTGTGTGTGTGTGCGGGTGTGTGTGTATGAATGGGTTTAAATGTGTGTGACCTGACAACAACATGGAGTCGATCACCGGTTTTTCTATGTAACAGGCCCGAACCAATGCTGAGTCCCACTCAGTAGGAAACCAAAGGTAGCCCTAATTCATAAATAAAGAATTTTTATCCACCATAGTGGTGTTGACCACAAATTCTCATTGTTCGTAATTCACGTATATATATATATATATATATAATTATATATATATATACATATGTATATGTATGTGT
>JAOPUL010003537.1:2334962-2346384 GCA_027564515.1 Octopus rubescens | reverse complement strand
GATAGATAGATAGATAGATAGATAGATAGATAGATAGATAGATAGATAGATAGATAGATAGATAGATAGATATTGTAATGAATATATGTATATATATATATATACATTATATATATATATACATACATACATACATCTATACATATATACATACATAGTAGATTTATACTTGTGTGTGTGTGTATGTGTGTGTATGTGTGTGTATGTGTGTGTATGTGTGTGTATGTGTGTGTGTGCGTGTGTGTGTGTGTGTGTGTGTGTACATGTATATATTCATATGTACATATATTTATGTAATTATATATGATACCTGTTAGCTCATCTGTATCATTGCTTCTTATAGGATGCAAATTGGAAATATCTTTTGAAACCTATTGGTCATCACACCCCTCACTCCCACAATATTCCCATAAATGTCTCTTTTCAGTTAAATGCAATGCATAATGATCGTACTTGACATTGTATACATATATGCGTCTCTACAGACCATCAACAGTATGCAATATATATTAAATGTTTGGCATGTATATGTTCTTTAAAGTTGATGGTGATCTATTATTAGCTCACTTTCGTTCAGTTAATCTTGAGTGGTTGACAAGACCAACTTTAAAAAGACAAATTCGGTTACTGATTAAATATTTAAATAGGATTAATGCTATCTATGGGTTTCCTTCCCTTGCGTCACATTTTCATTTTAAGTGTTTCATACGATTCTCTTCGAAATGCTTGTGCAGGCTAGTTGATTTTTTTCAACAGTCAACTTGAATGTATTACCTCTTTTCTGACGAGGCTGAAGGCAGTTCTTTCATCGTAAGTTCTATTTATAAGAAGGTGTTTTACAAGAAGACACTTTGGAATGCTTACATGTTTCATAAGAACTAAATGGCCTGCTCGTCTCAGTCTACTAAGTCGCAAGAAATTTATGTCTTACAACGCTTGCTAACTTGAAAACCTCAACATTACTCACACATTTTCTCCGAGACATATTCAACATTTCTCGCAGGGACTTTTGCTGAAACTGCTCTAAATGGGTAACATATTTTGAATATAATGTGAATGGATATTTTCATGTCAGTTTGTTGATATCGATGGGGCGTTAGTGAAGTCCAAGTTATAGCCAAATTATACGTCTAGAGTCTATTTGTGAATTTGTCATCAACATTTCATCCCTGTTTAACATTTGCCGACATATTGAAAGGAAGATGCGTTTTGTTTTATAAATTTCACCCTATACCAGAATGTTTGGATCCATTGAGTTTTTACAGGTGAGAATTGATAAATAATAACAATCATACCAATATTTGTTGGGAGACCTAGCGTGATACATGCCAATATTATTTGCCCTATAAGAATGTGAAGATCTTTATTGTTTGAAACGACATCGAGTTTTAACCTGTGTTTCTTTGTTGTAGTTGATATCCTTTTCAACGGGGTTAGAAAGCACAGATGCTGCGTTAACATTGAAGTCAGGCAAAATAGTTAGAACTTACTGGATCAGGAGTTTCATCGTTATTCATTATGTGAGACTGTAAAACCTCGGTGTCGGCATAACGCAAATTTACACACCCAAAGGTGTAATGTTGCACGTTTGAGACCGGACGTCTTTTCAGTAAGTTATGATATAACTTTGATAACTTTGATATGTTTCCGCCAATATTGTCCCAGGCCATGTCTAACTTAATAGCACCACCTGGAAAATATACGTTCCCATGCCGGGAATCGAACCCGGGCCGCCTGGGTGAAAGCCAGGAATCCTAACCACTAGACCACATGGGAAGTTATAATAATGACATTTCAATAATCCTATAGTTCATAGATATTTCTAGCTTGAATTAGGTTTCATTGGCGACTCGTTTTCTCCGCTACACCTTATTCAATGATTAACTCCTATTCAGTCACTCCCGTTGGTAACTTCTATCCCCCACCCCCGTCACTCTCGTTCATTCACCAACTCCTCCTACTCATTCCCATTAGTATCTCTACCTTCTTCCTCTCTCTCTCTCTCTCTCTCTCTGTCTCTGTCTCTTTTTAAATATGATGTTTCAAAAACTCGTCTTTTCTTCTTTCTTACTCTCATTCGTTATTCTTTGCCTTTCCTCTATTCCTTTCTCTCACTCTCCCTCTCTCGTCTTCTCTCTTTTTCTTTATCATCCTGTCTATCTTTTTCTCTCATCGCCGTCGGTCTCTTTCTCTGTCTCCCTCTCTTTCCCATCTAGGACATTTCAAAAGTGTAATCATGTTGTCGCCGTCGTCGTTGTGCTGTCGCTAATGCTGCTGTAGCTATTGTTGATATCGAAATAGATAACTTCGCAATCAGCGCTGATGGAGCAAAACTTGAATTCGAAGGCACTCCAGTCACGGCAAACCAGTTTTTTTTTCTTATAGCATACTTTTTTTTAAATACGATAAGGGTTTGGTCTGGGATATATTTAGTTGTCATTTCTAGCCGGTCAAGGGACTTAGTTGAGGACCCTTTTCTATCGAGACTTACGAGGTTCTTTAAGGCTGTTTCTCCGAGATACCCATGATTTCTTAATTAAAATAACACAAACAATTTATAGACCACCTATTAATAAATATTACCCCTATGCTATCGACGGTGATAATATCGCCGAAAGCCGTGACTGCACTGCAGTTTCGATTCTTGGTTATAGCATTTTTACTTTTTAGTTTGAGTAAGGACTGTGCTCATAAATCCTTTTCCGGGGCCTCCGTTCCTTGTAACAATAATTTTATTCACTGACTGGAAACTAAGCCCGAATGTTTGCAACAGAGTAGACTGTTAAAAGCACCCAAGGGCCTAGTCGTAGTGTAACTTAATTCATTTCAGGTACCTTTGTCTTAAACGATTTGTACATCTGCCCGTGCCTTCTTCATTATTCTTAAGAATAGTGAAGAAGAAAACTGGGGCGCCGTTTCCGCGAAAGGCAAAATGCCGTCCTAGTTCTCGGCGCCGCGAAATAAAGAATTCTGAGTGCAGTCGCAGCGAGGTGGTCTCCGCGTGTGCGGGCTACACAAACATCGCTGCGGAGCGGTAGTAGACGAATTCGGCCTGCGGCCTTAGCGCGGACCGATTCCCCGACACGTTCTCCGGCACCTACCTCGTGACATCAGCCACAAACCCCAGTGTCGCAGTCCGTAACGCGGACGAGAGAAAAGTCAATAAGTACCCCCCCCCCCTTTTTGTCTCTCAATTTTGTTTTTTTTCATTTACATCTATTTAAAGAGTATATATATATATATTCTCATTAGTTATACGTAATGTTTGATTTCATGAAAATATATACAAATGTGACATTTATTTACAGCATAGAAAGAGAAAAAAAAGTGGAGGGAGGGGACAAAGCAGCAGAGAACAAGGGGTAGATGGGCCAAATATCTTAGAACAAGAGGAGTGCTCAGTCACGCTCCACAGTAATGACTGTGATGGCGTTGCTGTGGAGAATGGTAGCTATTCTCCCTCACAGGGCTCGTTTCTCCGACAGGCTGCTGCAATCCCTATTTTGTGGAGGAAATTGGTTATACAAGGTCCAGGGTTTGCGGCAGATGCGAGTTTGGTGCCAGAGAATGTGTCGCTGCACGTCACATCCCAGACTAGGGATCTACTTCCCTCAAATGGGAAGAGGGTTAACCCACCGGGGCACTTACCATCCCTGCGGTCGAGACCTGCAGGCTGAAGTTGAGACGGGAAGCCAGCTGCATCAAGCTGACATTCTGATGATGTCATTCAGGGCAGCGTGTTGAGGGAATTGGCCTGCACTCAGGCTGCAAGATAAAGGATGAAAGCTGAATTTGTCTACTACCGCGCTGCGACATTTATGTAGCTCACACACACGGAGACCTATGCATTGGGCCACCCTGATGTAGATACACTCATCATCTAGAAGGGTACCGGTAGATGAGGACACCGAATTGAGCCATGCGCCATTATTTGGCTGCGAGGCAGTGCTGGTCAAGTGATACTTTTCTAGCTGCTTGAGGGTGGACGTGCATCAGATGTCGTCCCAGTTGCATTGGACATTCATAATCTGGGGTACAGTGAGCCTATCAGCAGTCCAATCGGCAAGGGCTGACTCAGGAACCTGGACCACATCAGGTTCGGCTAACTCGTGGAGTATGTCGCCAAGGGTGTGGCTAGAGGAGACCGAGGAGAGGTAGGCCGGCAGAGCCAGATCCACTGCAGATCACAGACCAAGGCTACCAAATCTGATAGGCAGTTTGGCCTGTTGCCAGCCGGTGCTGTCAAAACTGACATTGCAGATCAGTTTGGCACAGTGCTGGATGATATTGAAATTGTCTCAAATAAAATGTTATTAAACTAGAAAAAAAATTAACCAATTGTAATACAAATAAATATACATACATGCATACATATGTATGTATATGTTTAAATGTATGTGTATAATAGGTGCAGGCATGGCTGTGTTGTAAGAAGTTTGCTTCCCAACCACACGGTTCTGGGTTCAATTCCACTGGGTGGCCTCTTGGGCAAGTCTCTTCTACTATAGCCTTGGGCTGACCAAAACCTTGAGTGGATTTGGTAGACGGAAACTGAAAGAAGCTTGTCGTATATGTGTGTTTGTCCCCACCACCAACGCTTGACAACCGGTGTTGGTGCGTTTACGTCCCCGTAACTTAGCGGTTCGATAAAAGACACTGATAAAATAAGTACCAGGCTTAAACAGAAAAATAAGGGATCTTTTCTTATTGGCTTTTACTTCAATTTTATTCCAATTGATTTCAAATTTGGTGTATTGATGTTTTTTTTTATGCTAATCATGGAAGTTAATAGCTTTTAAAATTTGCCAATTTTGGGTTATTTTAACCAATCGAATGCCACAGGTATATTGGTGCCTGTTTCCATAGTAACAAGCCAAGCTGTTGTGTAATTTGCTTACCCTTTCATATATGATGGAGATATTGAAAACCAAGGATGTGGTTGATCAGGCTGACCCATGATCAAAAGGAGCATTCTAATGCTGAACGCCCCCCCCCCAGTTTTAGAGTTATCTAGGATTACCATAATCTAGTATGTTCTTCCTCAGTTTATGGTATTAGGGTGTTCTTTGGGAGGAGATTTAAAATTTGGAAGAAAATTTGACAATCACAAATACTCAGAAGCTGATTGAGAGTGTATCAAATTAAGTGAATGTGCAAAACAATGTACAAATGTGACATTTACACCAAAAATCTCCATCATTCTTGTTCAAATGGCCAGCCATCACATTTGCTCCATCATAAGTTTATGTGATGAATTTTTGCCCACAGTTGAATCCATTAGCAAATTTTCAAACTTCTGTCAGTGATGTAGCTTTTCTGTCTTTATTGACATCGCTGTATCTCCAAAACCTTTCTTGAGGCTTTTTTCCTTCTCAGCAACAAATTGCAAAACACATGACAACTTAGATTTCATTCAAAGATCCATAGTCTCATCAAACATAACAGCAACAAATGTTTTTTTTTTAATCATTGCCTTAATTTCACCTTCAACTCATTTTGAATATTACTTGAAAGTCCAGAAAATACTCAAATGGCATTTTTCTTCATGAAATCTAAATGCAATCTTAATCATTGTATTCCACTACTGCTTCACATATAGCCAGAAAATTACCTTTATTGTTTGATTCTTCTCTTTCATCGTGTCCTCCAAATGGTAATTCTTGACAGGCCAAAATGAATTAACCTTTTTAATATATCACCTAACCCTAACTCTAACCCTAAGCAATCCCACTGTATGGCATCTTTTTCACCATAGTCTCAGGTTAACCTGAGCCTTCTCAGTGAAATTGGGTAAACAGAAACTGTGCTGAAGACCTTCCATTTGATTGTACCTGTAATTCAAAGCTCCACCCTTGTTATATATTGTCGAGGTGGTTTGGTTTTAGAATTACATTACAAGTACATACATAGACCAAACAGCCAAATCTCCCTCTCTGATAATACTAAACAGACAGAAAGAGAGCATTGGTTGGAATGTTTTTAATTATAGGCCAACTCAGTCAGTGCTGTGCTGTGCTGGGGTTAAACAAAATCATCAGCAACAGTAGCATCAATCCAAAGTTCCAAAAATAGTTAAAGGGCATCAAATATGATATGATGAATTACATCAAAGTAAGTGAGCAAGGGGGGTATAATCTTAGATACACTATGTCTGATGGCCATGGCAGGAATGCTTTGGATCACTGGTTCCATCAATAAGGGGCTGGACTGAGCATCCTAAATAACAAAAACAATAACAAAAACAACAAATTAAAGAAACAAAAATGAAGATAATGGGGTCTTAGATACAGTATGTCTAACAAATAAAGACTAGATGGTCATTGCTGGAATGCCTTAGGTTATAGATAGATCTAATTGATAACAACACAAAGCAATAATAAAAGAAACCAGAAAAAATGCATTTATTTTTGTGAAGAGAATATTTTTCAATTTTTTCATTGACACAGCTTTCACAAATTCCACAGGTTATATCCCAAGATGTTTTTAAAACAAATTAATCAGAATAATTTGTCTTTACAATAACTTATCTTAGTCACCATTGAAAGCAGTGAAAGGTTTGTTTTTATTTTTATCTCAAATCTAAACAAGAAAGACAGGAACTTCTTCAAACTTCCCACTTTCAGTTATGTTTCTCTTCTATAAAAATGCATTTGACAAAAAAATTTCCAAATTCTGAATCTTATGTTCCTTCTATTTAAGAGTAAATTTAAAGATTCTTAATAAAATACGATAACGCCTGTGTAGAGCGAGGAATCTGTTAAGAGAATCGATTTCTGTGTGTTAACACTGTTATCCCAACAACAAAAGCAGTGACAAGAACTGGACCAATAATGAGAGAATGGCTGAAAACTGCTTTTCTTATTCGAGTCAAGTACGATTTGATATTGTTTCCCAAACTCGCAAAGATACTGGGCTTAGCCTGTGGCATTGATTTATCATTGACAGGCGAAGCTGAAAAAAGAAAAAGAAGATTGATTAAATATGGATCACAACAGAAAATACAGCAGCAATCACAACAGAAAACAACCAGATTAGATCATATGCACTTTTGCTACTTATGGAAATGGGCCAGAAGGTCAATCTGCTGCCAACCATGCCAGTCGCTAAGGAGGTGCACTGGACAGCACTTCCCCTTCACTATTCAGTGATGCACCCTTGGATTTACAGTGATACACTTATTTCGAAACTCCACTTTAGCATTATTACAAATTAGTGCCCACCCTGAATACTCTGAAGCACCCCCACCCCCACCCCCAGGCACCAAAGTCTGGCAACAGGCCTTCTGCCAACACCGTCTCCAAAGTAGTCTTGGGGATCCATGGCTAGTGATGTGCAAATACACAATGAGACTGACACTGGATGACAACAACAACAATGGCAGTGATGAATAGGTGTGATCATTGATCTGTGACACACTTTTCTGCAGTCTGACTTTTGGCTGAGGTGGGGAGGGGGCGGGCTTTTGCATAAAGAACATTATATCAGGCACTTACAGCACTTTTCCAGCTGGCCTATGTGGTCAGTAGAAATTCTCCTCTCCTCTCATAGAGGGTTAGTGGAGGGTGTGAGTGATAAAGGTCCGAGAGAGATAATGGCCATGGAAGAGAACAGTATGAGCAACCTCTTCAGGAGGACTTCCATGTCAGACACTGTGGGCAATATCTCTTACAATGACTAGAGAAATATATGAGATTTTTATGAATGAACACAAAGTGGGGTTTTAATTTTTTTTTTAATCTGGGGGGAAATACCTAGGGTTGACTGCTGCATGGAAAACAAACAGTAGAGTAAGTGCCAATACATTTATTATAGTAAGCCAAGAAATTTTAATTGAAATCACACCCAGGATTCAATAACAAAAATGTAATATATATTTTAAGCCCTTTTGATACCAACCTACCTGAGACTGCCCCTTGTTATCTGACACAAAATTCCTTGAAGAGATCCAAGTTGAAACCTTCTACAAAATTTTGTATTAATTTAAGTTCCAGTTCCGCCAGCTTAAGAATGACAAGTTATTTTGCTAAAATCTTTATTATTTTTTAAATTAATTGTAATAAAGGCAGTGAATTCCAACAGAAATATTCTGGCCATAGATTTAGCTTTCAGATATTTCCATCATGTTTATCTTAACCCTTTTGATACTAAACCCACCTGGTCTAATTAAAACCTTCCATCAAAATTTCATGTTAGTTTATGTCTCAATTCAGGCGGCGAGCTGGCAGAATCGTTAGTATGCCGGGAAAAATGCTTAGCGGCATTTCTTCCGACTTTACATTCTGAGTTCGAATGCTGCCAGGGTTGACTTTGCCTTTCAACCTAAGGGGTCGATAATATAAGTACCAGTTTAACACTGCGGTTGATGTAGTCGACCTGCCCCTCCCCCAAATTTCAGACCTTGTGTCCATAATAGAAAGGATTATTATTATTATTATAATTAAGGTGGTGAGCTGGCAGAATCGTTAGCACGTTGGGCAAAATGCTTAGCAACATTTCATCTGTGTTCACGTTTTGAGTTCAAGTTCCATTTAAGTCGACTTTGCTTTTCATCATTTCAGGGTTGATAAAATAAGTACCAGTTGAGCACTGGGGGTCGATGTAATTGTCTTAACCCCTTCCCCAAAATTGCTGGCCTTGTGCCATAATTTGAAACCATTATTATTATTATTATTATAATTACATTTTTTTTAGGTATTTTCCTTCCATAATGAAAGACCATGTGTCCCACGATATCCTCCTCATGTGTCCTCCATGTCACCAGAAGGCCTCCGCCAGTGAAGTCATACTCCGGCAGAAACTGGCTGAGGAATGTACTGCCCCTCTGACAGCTGGTACTATCAGTAAATCTCTTATTGATGTCGATTTGGCTAAGATACGGTCAGCTGCTAAGTAAGTATCTTTTGGTAGTGCTGGTAATGTTTGGTGTTTAGCACCTCCTTTTTCCTCTAGGTCAGTCCTTTTCCACTGGATGTATCATCAAAGGTTCTTCCAACCATGACCATCTTGTCTATTTCTATCTTTTTTTTCAGGCATAGTGTATTTCAAACAACATTAGACTTCAGTGTAGTCTTATCTTTTTGAAGATAGTAAGCTGTGATTTTGAGGGAGATTCAGCTGCTATTTATAATAGTGTACACTCCACCTTATGTATACGGTGGACTTTCCTGTTGTAGATGATATATCAGGGTTCTGCAATTTCTTGCTGAACAATCTGCATGGCTGATTTGTCTATAGTGAACAAACGTTTGTGCTACACATAAGCTCCCCCTCCCCCTCCATCAAATCAACATTGCATGTACAGGGGCACGGTGTGCCACACATCAGATATCGAAGTGATTGAAGAGTAATGTGAGATGAAGCATTTTGCTCAAGAACACAACAGACTGCCTGGAACTGTCCAGGAACTGAAACCACAATCTCATAATTGTGAGTACAACACCACAAGCCCCCACACATACATACAAAACCTAGAATCAGAAGGGTTCAGGGTAAACTGTACAAAGGTTAAAATTTAGGTAAAAGAGCCCTTGCTGGTGCCACGTAAAAGCACTCGTGCCGGTGCCACGTAAAAGCACTCGTGCCGGTGCCACGTAAAAGCACCCAGTACACTCTGTAAAGTGGTTGGTGTTAGGAAGGAAGGGCATCCAGCCATAGAAGCCATGCCAAAACGGACAAATGGAGCCCGGGCAGTCCTCGAGCTGGCCAACTCTTGTCAAACTGTCCAACCCATGCCAGCATGGAAAACGGACGTTAAAGGATGATGATAATGATGATGCAAGTAGAGAAGAAAACAGAGGTCTGCTTCCATCAAAGACAATGCCATGCTCATATACACAGAAGAAGGAAGAGGTAGAAATTCTATATGATAAACTCTATGTGATCTGTGGGTAAGCATAAGGTTTTGCAGAATCAAAGGTTGTCAGTGAATAAAGACATTTCTTGTGGTACAAGAATGGTTGTTAGTTAGAGCAGTAGTATAATACACAATAAGATCAATACGCTCTGGAATTGTCAAAGACATGCTTCAATTTTTCTAAAATTGAATAAAATAAATAAAATAATGATGAATACACACGTACTTGTACATGATGAATAAACATGAATAATAATAATAATAACGTAATATAAATAAAATATCAAATGTTTGGTTGCGTGACCTTTGGCCCACCTTGCATATCATTATAAGCATCATGATTCTCATTGCTTGAATGTCTGCTTTTCTATGCCCACATGTACTGGGCAGCATTTGTTGGGGCATATTTTCAACAGCCAGATGTCCTTCCTGTTGCAAGGAAGGTCAGACATGGAAGATTGTAAATGAAGAACACCTTTGTTTACAACTATCCAACTATGTCCAGGCAAGGAAACAGTATTACATACACATATATGCATGTGTGTGTGTGTATCATCCTCCTTTAACTCCTGTTTTCCATGTAATGTTTGACTAGCGCTGGCAAGCTGAAAGGCTACACTAGGTTCCAGTCTGATTTGGCTTGGTTTCTATGGCTCGATGCCCTTCCTAAAGCCAACCACCTTACAGTGAGTGCTGGGTGCTTTAACATGCCACTGGCAGCAGACTTTCGGCGCTAGTGCTTTTTTTAACGTGGCACCAGCACAGGACTCTCGGCGTGTGAGCTTTCAATGTGGTAGGACTTGATGTGGGTGCTTTACGTGGCCTCAGGACAGGACTCTTGACGTGGGTGCTTTTTACATGTCACCAGGGCTCTCAATGTGGCTGCTTTTTGCACAGGACTCTCGATGTGGGTGTTTATTACGTGACACTATATATTTATATATATAAGCCAAAAAACCAGGAGACATCAGAGACAAAATGTTTTACGATTCCATATTGGTTACAGCTGTTTCATAATTTACTCAGGTTCTCAAAACAATTCTGAAATACTACTTACCTTTCTGAATCCTTTTCTGTTTGGTCTTTTTGTTTGCTTCTCCCAGACCAGGCCATTTGTCTTTCTCCATACGCAGAGAGATATCCCAAGGCAATAGAAAATTACTGCCATGGAAAAATCCAGGAATATCCAAACCTAAGACAGATTCAAAAGATAGACAGAAGGGCTTTTTATTGCAATAAATTTAATCAGGAACTGCATGCTGAATCAGATATATATATATTTTATAATTTGTAGTTCATTCAAGGTTTGATAGGATTCGACTTTGTAAAGAGTTTGAAAGAAAATAGCAAGAAGTAAATTATTATAAAGGAAAAAAATTTATGTTTCCAAAACATGGATTTGGTAAATGGAGACTAAAGCCTGTCATGTGTGTGTGTGTGTGTGTGTGTGTTTACATTTGTACTTCCCTGAAAATTGTTCAGCTATGGTGGTGATCATCATCATCATCATTTAGCGTCCATTTTCCATGCTGGCATGGGTTAGACGGTTTGACTGGAGACTGGCAAGCT
>JAOPUL010003537.1:2238064-2256146 GCA_027564515.1 Octopus rubescens | reverse complement strand
ATAAGGGCTAACTTCGAGGTGCCATTTTTTTCAGGAATAGCTCGATGTATTGGCAAATAGTCAACGGCGCTAGAGAGCATAAGGATTACAGTTAGCTGACATGGAGGAGTAAAAGGCATGGGGATTTTGGAAAAGACTTACCTGCATTATGATGTTTCGCGTTCGGTATAAAAATGCTGTCATCATCACCGCTGCTCAGTGCTCTGTGAACACCGTAAAAACTGTAAGATGCGGCAGGGACAACTGCAACGGAAACTAAGAAGTTGTGGCTAGAAAGAAATGCCTCATCGGATGGTCTGACTAATTCCACACGCTGGACTTAATCCCCAACAAGGCTATAGGCTTAATTCAGACGACAAGGCGTAGCTGTTGGAGACTGTGATCATATCCTGGCTTGATAGGGTTTCTGCTAATTGGCCATGTGCGTGTCAGTGGGCTTCGGCTCCTTGTCATACCTCCGGAAAGGATCAGAAATGAAATGATTAAATACAGTGAAAAAAGTTAAATACAGTGTTAGCTGATAGACGGATTACCTTCAGAAAGCCTACTGTGAGTTGTTTGATTCTATTAATAATTCATTCTATTTACACACAAACACACACGCATACACACACTCACATGTGTGTGTGTGTATGTGTGTATGTGTGTATGTGTGTGTATGTGTTTGTATGTTTGTGTATTACTATTTGTTTCAAACATATTTATATATAAGAGGCAGCTATTGTTTCAAAGGATAACTCAAACGCCTTCACTAGAGTATCAACGGAAGCGAAGATGCTGACAGTTGCTTCATAGTTTCATCTAAACAACTGTTGATAGACAGTCTAATGAAAGCAACTTAGTCGAACATTCGACTTAATTCCACTTGTGAACGCACACACAAATATACACGACTATATATGACTATGAAGACACTCCGTCGGTTACGACGACGAGTGTTGCTGTTGATCCGATCAATGGAACTGCCTGCTCGTGAAATTAACGAGCAAGTGGTAGAGAACTACACAGACACGTGTACCCTTAACATAGTTCTCGGGGACATTCAGGGTGAAACAGAATGTGGCAAGGCTGGTCATCAGAATTACAGGTACAACTCATTTTACTGGGTGAACTGGAGCAAAGTGGAAAAATTGTCTTGCTCGAGGACACAACGCGCAGCCGGGAATCGAACACACGACCTTATGACCATGAGCCAAACACACTAACCACTAATCCAAGCGCCTCACTCATGTATATTCTATGCATAAGTAAAGAAGCATTTACATATTTTTTGACGTATTGAAGAGAAGTTAAATAATACTAATTGCTGTTTTACGGCTAATCTGTATTGGAGAACTTAATTCTTTGTATTACTTAACTTCTCTTCAACACGTCAAAAAATATGTAAATGCTTGTTTATATATTCCTGGTTTGAGACTATTATTAAAGCTATGTTTATAACGCCTAAATAGATGGAAACATTGTTAGTTAGCTCCTTAGTTTAATGGTAAAACATTCCGTCGAATCCCTGAAAGATGCTAGTTCGATTCCAGTGGCGGTTGGCTGGCATTTTTTCCATCTTAAAGTTTCACTCGCTTTCATTGCTGTTTTACGGCTAATCTGCATTGGAGAACTTAATTCTTTGTATTATATATATATATATATATATATATAATTATTTATTTAAGTATAACATTTTGTTCACATCATCATTGCTTTCTCAACAATCATTACTCTATTTGCTAACTTCTCAATCATATGAACGCTCATGTTATACAGTAAAATTGCACTGATTTGAGAGTAATTATATGTTCCGTACATCCGAATGTGTTAATGGTATTTATATTTGAATGCAGTTCTTCAAACCTTTTGTTGCAATCTCTTTTAATTGTAGAAAGTACTTAAATGCTCAAAGATTACTACGTATTCTATATAAAGTGATAATATGAAACAGATCTTGTAAACCTTTGTAGTTTAATTCCAAACATTTCACTGAAGTTTGGTAATGTAAGGATAGTGAAGATAGCATGTATTCATATATGAAATTAGAATCTAATTGCTTAAATAGTTTCCAAACCACAATATTTTGAGATGAGCTGAAATATGAAAAGTCAACATCAATATTACTTTACCGATAAACGACAAAGGCATAACTCGAAACCAGTATAATATAAATGTGTAGTGCTATCTCGTTTATTTTATTTTACAGGCAGTGTCCTAAAGAAATATAGGTTTATATCCAAGGCGTTTAAATTAAACTGCTAAATCTTCGAAAAGTTTCCAGCACATTAGCATATTTTAATGAAATATAATTATTCCAAGGAATGAGATAACTATGTTCACATACATCTTTTTAATAATGATAATGAATATACTATTATTTTCGAGTTCTCAATACTCTCTGGAATGAAGCGTGTGACCTGTGCAATATAATATTTTCATTTCAGTTTCACAATAATGTTGGTGTTCACCGAAGTGCTGACAATATATTACAAACGCAAATAATCGCTTTGATAAAATGATATATTGAAAGGATTTTTTTCCTTTTGTGCCATGTGAAAAACGCGTAGAAATATATTACTCTGTCTCTCTCTCCTACCTCTCTCTCTCTCTCATTCTCTCTGTCTTTCTGTCTGTATGTCTGTCTCTCTCTCCCCCTCTCTCTCTACATATATTTTTCTATATATATATATCCACTTGTTCCTGACGTGACTACTTTCGTTATTGTAATATATTATCCTTTTTATATATTTTCTCTTCACTAAAATGAGATTTCATTCATAGAATAAAAGAATAAACATCTCACCATTTCCAACAGCATAATATTGCACTATTATGCAAATATATATCTCCCGAGGTTAAAATACATCATATTGGTTTAATACCATTTTCACAGTCGTTTAGAAGTGTATTGTTAGAACACGAAAAGTTTATATCGTTTCATCGAATAAGTATTATACATTCAATTTATTTCATAAATTTTTATGATTCACTCACAAAGTTACTATTTTAGTTGGTTATGTAAACGTCGATGTAATTTGGTAAATATAATCAGATTGGGAATTCATCAATAACTGTAAAACAACAACAGGTACATCATTAAGCAACATATTGTTAACAGAAACAATGACTTATCAACATGTATGAAATTTTGAGAGGAATGTTTATTTTCGTACCGAATTATAACCAGAAACTACGAGCTAAAATGTCATTAAAAATATAAGATTAAATTCTATCTCTCTGGTTAGCGTAACGTTTTTGTCACAGTGAATGATTAAAATATTGATGTTTCTATTTCCGAAAATCCCGCTTCACATCAAATACATTTTCGATGTGATGTACTATAGAGATTCAGCAAAACTCTACTTGTTCCATACAGTGTATCGATTGCACATCACCTGTTCAATACATATCAAAATTATCTTTATGCTCGGATTAACAACATTTCACTATCATTGCAGTGCTGCGGTACTTTTGAAATGATGAGACGTATATCTTCGAGAGATATCTAACAACTGTCTATAACGGGGAAAAGAGAAAGAGAGGAATAAAATTGAGTGTGTGTATGTGTGTTTGTGTATGCATTTTGTACAATAGAAACCCACTACATTCCAGACGAAACTGTCTGATGGTATAATTTAACCAGGGCGGGTGAAATGCAAATGTAGCCCTATGTTATTAGCACATAATCTTAAACTTATGTTAACACTGATCTCCCAATGATTCTTTGATTTGTATGTCCATTATGTTAATGGGGACGATATTCATTATTATTACTATGATGATACTAATGGTATCATAAATGTAATTGTATAGTGGAAAGCTATAAAAGCAACTTCCACTATGAATGATAACGACAAAACATAAAGCATGTATATACTATTCAGTAGTTAATGTTTAACCCCAAAATGGTGTGATCGAGCACACTAAAATACAAAGAAATATGTTATGAAGCCCAAATATGTTATTACGTCAGCAATATTTAATATGTCCTTCCACCTTCTGAATTTTCTTGTTGATATTTTGAAGAAGTTTTTATTACTTTTTCTGGCTTGTCTATCTAATATATGGCGGCTTCTTTGATTATTGTAAAGTAACTTAATTGCAGAGATTATATGTGAAATCTTTTATTTCTGTCCTATAACGTATGTGTTTCTACCGATAGTATTCAAGTATGCGCCATATATTCCTGTTGTTATTTCTGTAACTTTGATGTGTATGTGTAGATAAAGTGAGACAGTAATTAAGGTATGTACATGCTTCTAGCATTTGATATTCAAATGGTTTAAAACGTCGCAATGAAATATTTAAAGATGCACTTGAAAGTTTTACACCAGTACATATTCTGACATAATCAGAATATATTGCTGAAATCAACTCCAAACTAACGTCAGTTTGCCGGCATGGGTTATAGTGTACGACTAGCAGAGGTACTGGATATGTAGAAACAACATTTTTTTCAATATAGATGAGCACTATGTAGTAAATGGTAGGTAAAACTCGAGGTGTAGAATTTTTTCAGTATCAATATGCTTTAGACGGTATATAGCATCTGCCATAGTGCTCTGGTGTCTACCTCAAATATTTGTGGAGTATAATATAAATGTTAGTAGAGGCTCTACATATTCTATGGAATATATTCATAATTCGTCGTAGCTGTCTCATCATATATGCATGTAACTTGTCTATTTGAGTTTTATAGGCTGTTTCCGTTTCAGCTCCATACAACATGGAAGAAGGCACTATAGTCTGGTATACATTACACTTGACACGTATAGAAAAATGCATATGTTGCCACAGTCTCTCCTGAAAACTGAAACAATATAAATACAGCGCCTATACGAATTATGTATTTTGTTTGGCATAACGTATACTGCAGACATCCTAAACTTTACTCAATGGGTAATAATTTAGGCGGAAATGGAAAATAGCTTTCCACCTGTAACTAGCCTATCTTTTCCTATAAGATTGTGTTAACTTGTTTAATGCGTAATAGTTTCATACTATTTTTCACAAAACGAAATGCTGTAAGTTGTAACAGATTTAACAGCTATTTCTAGTAGAATAACTACTGTAAATGAAAAATATCTTAATTATTGCACACAAAGGAAGGAAATAAAGCTGTCAAGCGCTTACATTAAGATATTTAATGTGTACGGTAACATTCAAAGAACTATAGATAAATTCTTAATAAAACATAGCGGGTTATATGAGCTAGTCTACTTGCTAGAAATAGTCATCACATTTTCTTCGAATCATGTCCTATTATCTTTAAATTAGTGTCGGCCACATTAGATATTCTAGTCCAAGAATATCCACCTGAAATTATGACTGGAATACATTTGAACATAGGTCAGTTCTATTACGATTAACTTTGGGGTTAAGCAACAACAACGTATGATGTAATGGAACAGGATAGATATAGTTAACATTGTTTTCATTTTCACAACTAAAAGATTACTCTTGTGAATGAATTACCGGGAAATTATGTAGTTAAAACGGTTATTCTTACGTGAATAAACAATATAGATATATTGAAATTATTATACTATCAAGTTGTCTGAAAAGTTCCTAGCGATTTTAGGATTTGCGTTTTTAAGCTCAGCATGCAACAATCCTAATTTAGTAACTGCTTGCAGTATAGAAACCTATCAACTTAAAAATCAGCATATATTTTACTCCTTTCAGCCCTAATTGTCATTTGAAATGGATAACCAAATATTGCATATTCGCTACGTAATATGTTTCCTCTTCAAAACAAGTGAAAATGTTGTGGAAACGTGAAAGACATTTGTGGAGTTTATGGTGAAAATGCTGTAGGTAAATCAACTGTCCAAAGATGGTTTGCAAAATTTAGACGTAGTGAGTTCCACCAAGAAGATGACAGTCGCTGTGGAAGACCCTCAACTTTAGATGACGATATATTTTGAAGGAAACTATTGAAGAAAACTTCAATATTGAAGAAAACTGGAGAACTTGCAGAGAAGTTGGCAGATTCCAAAAGTACCGTTCACGAATACGTACTAAAAATTGGGTATGTTTCTCGCTATGATGTGTGGGTGCCTCACAAACTGTCAGAACAAAACTGCATGGACCGGTATTCCATCTGTGATATACTTCAGAAACGTAATGAAGATAAGGCTTTCCCGAAACAACTGGTAACTGGAGATGAAAAATGAATTGTTTACGATAATATAATGGGCAAAAGATTCTGGAGTTTTCGTGATGATCTTTCAAAACAGCTTCCAAAGCAGGATATCCATTAAAAAAAGTCATGTTTTGTGTCTTTGATTTCAAAGACATTATTTACTCCCACAAAATCAGACCATTAGTTGTTTTTGTATCTGCAGAACTCTAGAAGAGGAAAAGCACTTAATGATTTAGATGGTGCCAAAACCCACTTAGATGACTTATTTTCCTCAAAAGCAACTGCGTTTTATGCCGATAGATATATTTAAAATGTCTGCTAGGAGGACTAAGGTCATAGAAAACAATGGAAATTACTTTGATGAATAAATATAAGTTTATGTTTAAGATTTCCTATATCTTATTACGCTTAGAAAACGCTAAGAACCTTCAGGACAACCTGATACATACGGTGTGTCAGTGGAAACAGTCAACCTACATTTTTGCTTCTTGGGGGAAGTATGTGATTAACAAACATAAAGTCGAAGTAGAAGCTCGACTGCGCTTTTAGTGCAGCTATCTGGTCATGAACAATATGTGACATTTTTCAAATGACTCAATCTCTACATATCAAATCAAATCCAATGTATCGGCAGAGAGCAGCAAAAATACTGGGGCCATGTAAAAAGTTTGTAGAAAGTTTGGGAAGGGGCAGAATGCACAAGGAGGGATCAACCAAAAATGTCATTCCAGCTCCTGTCCAACGCTGCCTTGAACTGGTTGACGAGGTTCTCTCATTGGCTTGACAAACATGGTTTTTTTTTTTATTGGCGCTGTAACTTTTAACCACCTCATCTCTATTGCAAGACCTGTTGCTCTGATATTTCATCTTTAAATATTTGAACTACATTTAAAAACAAAAAAAGAAAAATATATGAATTTTTCTGTGTCGCAGATTTGGCTGCTGTATTAGTTAACCCTTTTGGTATCATATTTCTGTTGGAATACACTGTCTTTGTTTCAATTGATTTTTAAAAGGAAGAATTTAGTAAAATAACATTTGTTATTAAGCTAGTGTTTGAAAGATGAATTAACATGTAATTTGGATGAAAGGTTTTAATTTAAAACCTTTTTAAACAGGAAGTTTGTATCATAGAAGCTTGAGCAAATTCGGGTGGGTTGGCATCAAAGCAGATAAATAACATGCTGCTTATCTCCAGGTCAGCTTTTTTTTTATTTATTTATTAGTATTCCAGCCACCACCAATCTGTCTTTTTTTTTCTTTTTGTAAGAATTGTCTACAGGCCTACATTAGCCAATGCGTGTTCATTTTGTATTTTTAAGATGATAGGATGTGGTTTGAATAGCATATTTAGTAGCTATTTCTAGCAGCCACAAAGATGCTCTCATTAACTCCAGAGAATGTATATTGCCTAAGCATGTGTCTGTATGTATGTATGTATGTATGTATGTATATAGAGTGAGAAAGGCAGAAGAGAGATGTGTGCAGGCAATGCTGGATTTACCATTGTGCTTAGGTATGCTTAAGCACAGGGCCCAGTTGACCAGGGGGGTGCATCTTCCTTTCCCAATGACTGTCCAAGTAAGGGGCTTCATAACGTAACTAGCACAGGGCCTCATTTGTCATAAATTCGGCACTGTGTGCAGGTCAATAGAATGTGTGCTTTACATAGTGTGTGTGTGTGTGTGTGTGTGTGTGTATATATAGTTTGATCCGCACCCGTGATTACTCGGAGTTTTGCAGAATGCTGTAGATGTGTCTGTCTCTTCTGCGCCCCACGATCTGAAAGAGACAGATGTATCTACAGTGTTCTGCGAAACTCCGAGTAATCACAAGTGCAGATCAAACTGTTTTGAATAAAACATGTAACTCCTACCATTAATGTGTTGAGTGCCCTTTCTTTCATTTGTCCACTCACTCGTGTGTGTGTGTATATATATATCATCATTTAACGTCCGTTTTCCATGCTAGCATGGGTGGAACCCATATATATATATATATATATATATATATATTAGTTTGTGTGTATATTAGTTTGTGTGTGTATAGGGTATTTGAGTGATAGATATGTCTGTATGTATAAGAATGACTTTGGAACTCTACAATGAAATGGTGTGTAGACAGACAGATTTGACAGATTAAATGATTGTTTCTGTTAAGTTCTTTACTCCTTGTAGTGTCCTCCCTCTCCCTTTTGGAGTTATAAAAGGATCTGTGACTATCATAGTTTAATATCTGTCAGTGTGTGT
Organism: Octopus rubescens; assembly: GCA_027564515.1. Taxonomy (NCBI): domain Eukaryota; kingdom Metazoa; phylum Mollusca; class Cephalopoda; order Octopoda; family Octopodidae; genus Octopus; species Octopus rubescens. The sequence goes on along the minus strand of JAOPUL010003537.1, from coordinate 2,247,770 downwards.
GTGTGTTTATGCTGTCAGCTGGTGCTAGCAGCAATTGTCTTTTGCCTCTCACACTCTCTTTGGTCATTTTTCTTCAATTTCTGTAAACAAGTACCAGATGAGCGATCTCCCTCACTCCCTCCCTCTCTCTCTCTCCCTCTCGCTCTCTTTCTATGTGTATATTTATATAGTGTGTGTATGTATATATGTACATGGGTATGTATATTTGTGTGTATTTGCATGTATATATATATGTACATGTGTGTATGTATATGTGTATATATTTGTGTGTATGTGTATGTTTGTGTGTATGTATATGTGTATATATTTATGTGTATATATTTGTGTGTGTATGTGTATTTGCATGCGTATATATATGTACATGTGTGTATATATTTGTGTGTGTATTTGCATGTGTATATATATGTACATGTGTGTATATGTCTATATGTGTATTTATTTATGTACATGAGTATGTATGTATGTGAATGCATATATATTCATGTACATGTTTATCTATACATCTGTTGATGTCAGTCTCCCTGTCTGTCAACGTGTGTGTGTGTGTGTGTGTGTGTGTGTGTGTGTGTGTGCAGGTCGATGTTTTCTTGGAATATATAGCTATATATTTCAAGAAAACATCGACCTGCAACCAGTTTGATAAGTGCCTACGCACGAAACTCTCGGTAACTCTGTTGCTTCTGCTAACATTAATAATAAAGAATATATATATATATATATATATACTCTGTGTGTGTGTATGTTTCCCTTGTTCAAGGAACTTGTTCTTAACTTTGATTCTTTATTTTTTTTTTCTTCTTTTATCATCCAATTCCATTTGTCCTCTTTTCATTTCCTCTCATTGCTTGATCACATTCCGACTTAAACGAAACTATCAATAAGGAACCATTGATCTTGTCAATGTTTTTGGAAAGTTGGACATTTCTGGGATTTTTTTTGTTTTGTTTTTTCTCTAAATATATTAAACATCACATGAGGAGGTATAGTAACAAAATAATTAAGGTCATTGTTAGACTAGATGTTGTTTAGCCATAGGTCAGCCTTATTGAAGCAGACCTATGATCAAAAAGCATTCTGGCTGTGACCATCCAGTCTTTTTATCGCACCCTTTCCTTCAGAAAGTATCTTATGAATTTTTTGTGTTTTAGACATAGGTTGTAATATGGAAGATTTAGCTGTTGTCTCTGTCAGATTAAGCAACTTTGTTGAGACTCCCTTGTGTGTGTGTGTGTGTGTGTGTGTGTGTGTGTGTGTGTATGTGTGTGTGTCTTGGTGGCAGGCATGAAAGGTCATCACAAAGTTTAAAGTGCTAGATAGCTTTCATGGACTCAGTCCCTGAACACATGCAATATAATATGACAATGAATAAAGATAATCATCTTCTAAAGTGTTTATGAAACATCATGATGATGGTGATGGAGTCCTTCAATCAGTATGATTAAGTCTAAAATCTTAATGGTTGGGAGTGGTTTTCCAATCCCCTTAACACACCACTCAGCATATAAGTAGTTTTAATTTGATAAAAACAAATACAGGTACACCACCAATTTTCCAGTAACTGATTGTCCAGCACCTCCTTTAATCCAAATAAATTACAAGGAGGTACTTGAAACACCCATGGCCATTAATCTTGTTCACTGGGTGGCCACAGGTGGCATTGTGTGTGCTAGGTGTTTACATGCATTATTTACCTTACACCTGTTAGTGGTGATACCTAAATTTTGAGAGATCCTCTATTTAGCTTAAAGTTAGCCTTAGCTATTAGTAAGAGCATTGAGAGCATCAGTGATAGTATCAAATGTAAACACGAATCCACTTTGATCCAAGATTGCTGTACTTGAGAAGACCCGCCCACCACCACAGAATTGAGATCCTAAAACCAAGGTGCCATGTAAAAAAAAGCATTGGTGTGGGTGCTGGTGCCACGTAAAAAGCACCCAGTATACTCTGGAATGGTTGATGTTAGGGAGGACATCCAGCTGTAGAAACCAGGCCAAAACAGACTATGGAACCTGGTGTGGCCCCTGACCTTGCCAGTTCCTGTCAAGCTGTCCAACCCATGCCAGCATGGAAAACGGACGTTAAATGTTGTTGTTGATGATAAAGTAGAACTCTTAAAAAAATATGTACCATGGTTTTTTGATATGTAAGCTGTGTGATATAATTAGTAGGTTTGAGGTGTGTTGAAGAATTATTATTGGTCCAATGCATGGTCAATCCAACATGGCTTTGGAAACAATGATGCCAGAAAATCAGTGGTGTACCTACATAGTTAAGCAGGTTTTTTTTTTTTAATCTTTAGGACTGGCTGAACATATAAGGCACATGAAGAAAACAATAACATACCACTACAGAATATAATTTTTATAACTGAACAGAAAACACACCACACACACACACACGTATATATAAAAAAGAAAATGTATAAAAATCAAAGCTGTAGTGCATCACCATCATTTGACAACTCCATTTGATACAGGCCTCACAGATTCCCTCTCAGAGCTCACAATTTTGCATTATCACACCAAGGTCTTGCACTTCATATCCCAAATCTTTGTCGATGACATCTAGATGGGCGAGCTTGTGACTTTTCCCATTTACTGGCTCTTTTTTTTTTTTGCTCTAAAACAGTGGCCAGTAAATTGTATACATGTGATAGTGTTGTTTCACTGCTACCATGACAACCAACATTATTTCTTCTTTAAATATAAGTTCAAAAGCCGAGTCAACAAGAGTTGAAATCTCTAGGCAGTTTAAATGCACAAGTATCTGATATTCAAGTGGCTAAAAAGTGTCAGCAGAAGAGCACCCAGGAGTCATGACCTGGATGCAGCCTGGCCCCCTTTGAGTGTTACAATACAAGGGCCAAAACACTTGCCTATCACTATACTACATTATAACTCCTCTCCCAAACAGTGAAGATAAAATTTAGTAATCCTTTACTGATAACTCAATCAGTAAGACCACTGCTGGATGTAACACTAAGTGTACATACGCTAATGACTTTAGGGATAAGACCATTATTACCCTTAGTTTAAAACCAAAGGTTACTAGTTCAAATTCAAGTTATAACCTTCATTGTCAACTTTATGCTTCTGAACAAAAACAAGCAATTAATATTTCTGGATGTGGAGTGGGAGCTTGTTTTCTGCTCAGACAAACAGGTTTTTTTTTTTTGTTCTAATTTTTTTTTTCTTTCTTGCTTTTAACCTTTTGGCATTTAGATTATGCTGTCAAATGTAATACTTATTTATTCACATTGTTTTGAATTAATCATGCATTATCTCATAGCTTTGAGATTTTGATGATGCGATTGTGTATTTTTAGAATGATATTGTAGGGTAGGTGTGAGAGGCTGGATCTTGCCTTTTTGAATGTAAAACAGGTAGGATATTTGGGCCAGATATGTCCTGTTTAAATGCTAAAGGATTAAAATATATTATCTAAGAAAATGACAACCCCTCTAAATACACAGTGCCACCCACAGTGTCACCTTGACATTTGTTGCTCCTTCATTAGCTCACAATGCCCTGAAGGGGCACTGTCACCCAGATTAAGAATCACCAGCCTACATGGTTGTTTAACCAGCTAAAGATAGAAAACAATTCTTCCTCAGAAGGTACTCTAACATCTTTAAAAAAAAATGAAAGAAGATATTGGATATTGTAGTAATAGGCATATAAAAGGACAGGATGGTCAAGTTTGGAGTCATTTTTATCATAGGCCTGCTGGACCAGGGTAGACCTGAGATTAAATAACAATAAAAACATAAATAACAATAAAATATCATTTCTTACACAGGTGAATTTTTGTTCTATAAATGATATTTGAGAACTAAAAAATATAGGGAATTTTATTTTATTTTGTCGAATAAACGTTTTAGTAAAATCAATTAAAATCAAATACATGATTTTGTCTTTTTGTTGATTCCAATAAAAATGGCAAAGCTAAAGTTCATTAGATAACTTTTGGTCTCTGAGGCATACAAAGATTATAATGGGCATTCTTATCCCAAAAGTTTGGTGCTTTCCAACCACACCAGCCCTTGTTTAAAATGTACTGAACGTCTTCTTCCCCTGTATAGTGGGGATCAAGAATAAGATATTTTATATTTCCAGTCACTTCATTGTAATCAACACCAATGATTGTGTGGGCAAGGACACCCCCACCTATCATAATTGGTGTTCCTACAGAATCAAAGTGCATTGAAAGTTCTCTGCCATGACTTGACATTTCAGCACCTGAGGAGACGTTCATTATTCGACTTTGGACTCCCATTAGATGTTCTAGACAGAAACTGACTTCTAGAGAGCCTATCCATTGACGGCTACCAACAAACGGTGGCTGTTTATCACCTATGTCCACAAGAGCTTGCTGAATTTGGCGATGAGTTGGGATTGGAATAGAAGTATAGCCTTGAAGTCGAAACCAAGATATCAAAGTTTGTAGAGATCTATATGCACAACCCCATTTATTGTCATCACAGTTATCTTGCATATAATGGTGATAGCTGTAGCGACCATGTACAATATGTTGTGTTGCACTTTTGGCCGCTGATAGCAAGTTAACATGGGGGTTAATTAAGTAACTGTTTGTTGGTGCGACATCTTCAGGAAAAATATAGGCGTTAGTTTTTCGGAAACATGGCTTAGTAAGAGGGAGACAAAAAAGTTGATGAAGACACTTTCTTTGATATTCCAGTGTATTTTCTTCGACATCTTCTGGATATGTGATAGAAACTATAAACGTCGACTGAGGTAGTTGGATATGATATGTTTGAGGTATAGAAAAAGTTGAACCTTGTCTGTTTTCGGTAATGCAAAGTTCACCAGCAAGAATCTGCCGACATACGGCAGTGGCGAGAATTGCAGCCACTTTGCTTAAAGGACAATTCAAAGAAACATAAGCTATAGCATCTACCTTCAAAGGTACAGACACTTGAAGAAATTCTTCCATTTTTTGATGGATGAGAGGAGCACAAGACGGTGTCCGTTTAGGATCTGTATTACAAAATGTCGATGTGTACATACTAACGGAAATAGAACGATTTAAACTGCCTGCATTTTTCTTTTTCGATTTGGGCGTAGTAATAAAATCCTCTTCATCTGTTTCGATGTATTTTAAGAGATCTCTGCACGTTTCGTTTGATTCATAACTTTTCCAGTATTGCTGTTCAGGAGTTTCGCGATCCTCGACTTCGCTGTTGGTCATCGAATCAGGTGACAACAGCAACTTACTGCCGTTAATATGAAACACAGTCATCGGTGAACCGACTACTTGACACAAGTGTTCAACTTCGGTTCTGATGATTTTAATTAATTTATCCGACTTGGGATCGTATTTAAAACTCAAAGGCAACTGGGTTTTTAGTCTCAAACGGACGTGTTCATCTTTAAGGTTTCCCTCTTCAGCAACAGCTGTCCACTCGTTCTTCGTTCGTTTCACATCGCCGGCGATACACGTATACAAAAACATTGGAGAACTGTGGGGGTTAGTATCGTCATAATTTAACAGTAAAAAATACTTAACTTTCAAAAAATTCATCAAAACACTTATAACAGACGAAACGGGGTCGTTGCTGTCATCATAATCGCTTCCAGTCGTAGATGAAGCGTTTGGAGCAGACGAAACACTGTACAACCCAAGTACAGTTAAGCCACCTGGTAGAAGTTGACATGTCTTCATGGCGTCTTCTTGAACCCTTTCGCTCAATCTTGTACATCTCCAAACTTTTATGAAGTCTATACAATCTTCTCCAATGAGTAATCCGAGCCCGTCTTCTTTGTCCAGATGTCGTATTGTGTCCAATACGGATCGCAATACGAAAATATCTTTCACGGTTGCCATTTTGTTGTCAATGTCAATACGGAGTACTCTCCCTTGACACACTTAATCCCGATGACGTCATCCTTTTTCTAAAATTATTTTCACTTCTTTAAAAATTGTTTTACTTTTTCTTTTAAAAGATGGATTTCTAATATTTATAAAAGGCCGCACATTTTGGTAGGGAATATAGTCAATTAAATGAACCTCGATAGTTGACTATTACTTTATTTAATCAGGTGTCTGGAGGAATGAACAGTAAAGTGACAAAGTTGACCACGGTGGGCTTTGAACTCAGAATATGACTGAATACCTGAAATTCATCTGATATTAATTAAAAATTCTAATAAAAAAAGAAATGAAAGTGTCGTCATGGTTTTAATAAGACAATAGCTATTGAACATTTTCTCTTTTTTTTTTTGGATTCCTTCAATAAAAATAATGATTTCACAATTTTTCAGCAATAAATGAAGACATCAATGTAGCATGAATGAGATCCGGCGTTCTGCCAAATACGAATTTCAAATCGTAACTCTATCATGGTTTGATCAGGTGTGAAACCGAGATTTTATCCAATCAACGGCTGTTGTTTACCTGATAGCTCATTCGCCCGTCTAGTCAATTAGCCACCAATTTCAGTGTCGCAGACGTCTGAACCGGCTTGACGTTCTCCACTCTCACCAATTTCAGAGTGTCTTGGCTTGAGCTTCGAATTGCACTCTCTCTATAACTGTTTTAACGGTTGCATATTCAATCGTAGATATCGAAGAAGAAATGACACGGCACCTGATTATTTGCTTAATATGTTAAAAACCAGCCCAAGTGTTAAACTTCGAACAGACATTTTCCTTGCATGTCATATTATGCTATTTCCACCTTACTGCTTCAATATATATATATATATTGCTTGTGATGCATGAACATCTTTTCATACTAGTACAGCACAATAAATTCTGTTCAAATATTTGCGTGGTGTTGTGAAATTACTACAAGAAATCTACTGTTAACTTGGTTTTATATGAGAACAACATGCAGCCTAAGCAATAGCCAATCACTCATCAAACCTCATTATATCAGTTTTAAACTCTATTATCCTCTTTAAGATACAAATGAATGTTAATAAAATAATCTATTCTTTATAGTATTGTAGTTGTTTTTTTTTTTAAATACTTACACAGAATAAATTCTGTAAGTTTGTGATCAAGAAAGTTTTTTTTTTTTTGGTTTGATTTGGCTGTGTGGTAAGAAGTTTGCTTCTCAACCACATCGTTCTGGGTTCAATCCCACTGCATAGCACCTTGGGCAAGTATCTTCTGTTGTCAAAGTCTTGTGAGTGGATTTGGTAGACAGAAACTGAAAGAAGCTCATTGTATATATATATGTGTGTGTGTGTGTCTGTCTTTGTTCCCCACCACTGCTTGCCAACTAATGTTGGTGTGTTTACACCTCCATAACTTAGTGGTTCAGCAAAAGAGACCAATAGAATAAGTACTTGACTTCAAAAAAATAATTACTAGGGTTGATTTGTTCAGCTAAAATTCTTCTATGAGGTGCCCCAGCATGGCCACAGTCTAATGACTGAAACAGGTGGATGTGTTTAATTCTGAGTGAGGTTGATTTTGCACTTGTTTAGTACTGAGGGAGTTTAATTTGGGGTGTTTCATTTTGAAGGGGTTAATTTTGGGTGTGTTTAATTTAGGGGTATATAATTTTATGTGGGTATTAAAATTTTGTGTGTTTAATATTAGAGGATGTGAAAGACAGTGGGTTGGCATAATCGTTAGCATGCTGGACGAAATGCTTAGCGGCATTTCATCCATCTTTACGTTCTGAGTTCTAATTCTGCCAAAGGCAACTTTGCCTTTGGTCCTTTCAGGGTCGATAAAATAAGTTCCAGTTGAACGCTGGGGGTCGATGTAATCGACTTACTCCTCCCCTAAAATTGCTGGTCTTGTGCCAAAATTTGGAACCAATATTGAAGGATATATAATTTTGGAGTGTATTTAATTTTAATCAGCACAAAACACAGCACCATATTCATAACTATTTTATGGCCCAGGATGGCCTCAAAGCATACTAAAATAATATTCATTTTAGATTGGATTTTTTTTTTTATTAACCTCTAACTTTTTAATTCTAGCAGATCAATTGACTGCGTAGAAACTTGTGAGTGATGGCGCTACATGGAATTCTCATCATTTAGCATCCATTTTCCATGCTGGCATGGGTTAGATGGTTTGACTGGGGTTGATAAGCCAGAGAACTGCACCAGGCTCTGTCTATTTTGGCTTGGTTTCTACGACTGGATGCCCTTTCTAATGTCAACCACTCCACAGAATGTACTGGGTGCCTTCCACGTGTCACTGGCACAGGTGACTTTTACGTGTCACTGACACTAGCCACAACTACAATTTCATTTAGTTCTCAAGCACAGCAAATTGCCAAAAGTTTTGGTCACTTCTCATTGCCTCCATGAGACTAAACATCTGAATGTTGAATAAAATAGATTGCTCTTTACATTGAAAATATTAGCAGAAACACAGCCCTCCAGGTAATTTTTTTGCTAGCCACAAGTATAATATATACTTTTTATGAGTTGGATTGACATGTGCAGTCATTATGGAAGTGCTTTCACAATTGGTGGGTCATGCTTAGGGATTCAGCCAAAGTCTAATGATGGTTGCTTCTGATAGAACCCTATGGAGGAGTTGCCTGAGAACTCTATCCCAACAACCCTCCCAGAAGCTGAGAAGATGGATGGGAGGTTGAATATATATATCCGGCAATGGCTTAGCTGGCCGAAACATCGAAGCCACTGTCAATAATATTCTTGTTTAAGAATAATACATTTGTACTTTAAAAAAGTATTTAGTAACCCATCAGATTAATGTAAAATTGTTTTTAATTATAGCTTAACATAAAAACAAACATTAATATATATATATATATACATACATACATTTATACACACACCTATACATATATACATGCACACACATACAAACTCACACATACATATATACATACACACATATATACATACACACACATACATATATATTTATACGCACATAAATGTATGCATATATAATTTTCAAGTTTTGGCACAGGGCCAACAATTTTAGGGAGGGTAGCAAGTCGATTACATTGAAATCAGTCTTATTACCAGTCTCAGAGAGAGTGAGAAAACCTCTATATAATTGCTGTATTTGCTATAAATAGCAGCCAAATCTCCTTCAAATTGTACTGTACCATCTTAAAAATAACATATTGGATAATGGGGTATTGATTTCCCTGCACATAGGAAATGTTAACTGATGAAGAAGAGGATGCTGATGATAGGAAGGAAAAAAAAACAAAAGAAAAATTGATGAAAACAGTTGCAATGTCTTTGATCACAGGTCTGTCTGATCAGAGTAGACCTGGGGCGAAACAACAACAACAACTTAGAAAAGGATCATATGTGCTGTCCCTTCCTTTTAGGATTTAGCCATCGAAACACTTGTCCAGTTGTTTCTGTTTAGCACCTCCCACACTACCGGCCAGACTTGAGCAAACCTATCATTCAATGCATTCCAGCCATGATCATCCTATCTTTTTTTTCTGTATCTGAGACTCCATTGTCCAATGTGCCCTTCAGGTTTTAATATGGCAGGATGCGATTTGAGATAATTTGGTTGCTATTTCTAGCAAACCAAAGAATTGTGTAGAGGCTTTTTCTTTGGCTCATCACTTGTTGAAATCTCAAATACAAAATAATTCTCCAAAACTCTCAATCCTTTTCTTCTTCTTCTTCTTCCAAAGTCTAAAATCCGGTTTTGTCCCCGTGAACGGGGGTGGCCGGATTCACCTCACACTCGCAGCAATCGCCCTTACCCCCTCC
>JAOPUL010003537.1:2184757-2194900 GCA_027564515.1 Octopus rubescens | reverse complement strand
CGGTCAAACCGTCCAACCCATGCCTGCATGGAAAAACGGACGTTAAAGGATGATGATGATGATGATGATGATATATAAATATATATATTCCTGGTGATGATAACAATTTATAATGATGCTGCAGTTGATGATGTGGCAGTGTTGGAGGTGGCGGCGTTACTAATACTTTCTTTTATTGATCCTGTAGGAATGAAAGTCTTAATCATTCTTTATGGAATTTAATCTCTAAAAGACAAGAGACAAAGCTGAACAATGCTGGGTATTCAACTCCTAGTACTACCATTCCAGCTGTTCCAGTCTTTGAAATAGCAGCATTTCAATCTTTGGCCTAAGATCACAGATTTTGTGGAGAAAGGTGTAGTCAGTTATATTTGCCCTAGTACTTGACCAATCCCAGAACAATAGAAGTTAGAGTCTCAGCCCTTACAGGATTTGAATTCAGAATCAGTTAACAATCAAAATGAATGTTGTTGTTGTTTTTTCTATGTTGTTAATTTCATATTGGATCTTGATAAGAGTCAATTTAGGGTATTGCTGCCATATGTTGACATCTATGTATGCAGATTAGATTAAATTATCTGATTCAATACTTTAAACATATGATTAACGACTAAAAACAGAACATAGCTTATCAATACTTTTGGTCTTATCTGCAAATATTAATCTAAGTAACACATTATCCATGTTATTGTCACAGTCATAAGATTTTCTATTTATGGCATTGTTATGTTTCTGCCTTCATTTTTTCATGCTGTAGCTTGTAACTTTTCTCTGTAGGGGGTTTATATTATGACTAAATTATTATATTCAACACCTGTCATGTATTATTTTCTGTTATTCTTTTACTAGTTTCAGTCATTAGATTGTGCCTATGCTGGAGCACAACCTTCAAAGCTTTAATTGATGATATCAACCCCACTACTTATTTCAGTCTAGTATTTATATAATTGATCCTTATTTATCAAACCACTAAGTTATGTTCAATTTGTGCAGGAATGCACTGAGATATGTATAAAGACTGATTACATATCCTCTTTCTTTGCAAGTTATTGTACAGGTTGAAGGATTCAAAACATCCTCCACTTTTCAAATGGTCAGAGGGAGGTGTTCTTGTTCATTACTTTTTTTGTTAGTTGGAAAAAATATTAAAGAAAATGAAAATTCTCTTTATTTATATTCTCTGTCTGCCTCTCTCTCTCTCACACACACACACTCTCTCTCACACACACACTCTCTCTCACACACACACACTCTCTCTCAACCCCTCTCTCTGTCCCTCCATCCTTCTCCGAGAAATTGAAATTTTTAAAAATTTAGATCTTTTTTTTTTTTACCCTCCTGAATTCAACTTGTTTTGTCCTTTGTCCATTTTGTGAAATATTTCAAAGACATCTAAACAGAAGAAGGGATAAATCAGTAATAGTTTAACAGTTTCCATGGTCATTGTATTCCTTATATTATCAAAGAATAAATGATGTATATATTGTTAACATGTCACATTGCATGGTTAGTCATTAAGGGTGGGGTTGGAGGTAATGTACAAATAGAACCAGTATTTATCAGTCTTGCAAACTGGATGGAATGAGAAAAAGTTATGTTCCTTGCATGCTTCCACACCTGAAATTTCTTTTCTAGTTCTGGTAGTGATTCAGCAGTAAGAACAAGGTCATCAGCATAGAGGAGCTCCCAAGGACAGCCAGTCTTAAATTCCTCTGTTATGGCCTGGAAGATTATGATAAACTAGAGGGGGCTGAGAACCAATCCTTAGTGAACCAATCCTTGGTGAATCTGTACACTAAATTCATTGCTATACTCATTGCTGACTTTCACCTTACTGATAGCATTCCTGTACATGGCTTGTATAGCTCTCATCAACCACACATCTATCCCTAGCTTCTGCATTGACCACCAGATAAAGGAGCAGGGGACCCTGTCAAAGGCTTTCTCCATGTCAGCAAGGGCCAAGTATGGAGGTTTATTTTTGACTAAATACTTCTGCAGTTGCCTTACCAAGAAGATAACATCAGTAGTGCTTCTTCCTGGCTCAAAACTAAATTGCATCTCATCTACGCTAACTCTCTTCCTGATCAGCTGAGCTATGACCCTTTTCTGTAACTTTCATACCTCTGTAATTATTTCTGTCTTAAGCATCACCTTTACCTTTGTAGCAGTTGACTATAATGCTGCTATACCAGTAGTTAGGTATGATTCCCTCATGGACAACCTGATTAACTACACACAGGTAACTAGGCCATATCCCACTCTACTAGATATTTTAAGCATCTCAGTGGTGATTCCTGATAGGCCGAGGGCTTTCCCTGTCTTCATATCCCTAATTGCTTTATCTACCTGGCTACTGTTGATTCGAAAAGCTGGTCCCTCTGTTGGGTCCACATTAGGCACACTCTCTTTCTCCCATGCATTCTCCATATTTAGCAGCCTTTCATAGTGGCACTTCTAAGCCTCTTTCTTTGCAGAATCACTAACTGCAAGGGAACCATCATCCATACAAATGCACTTCTCTTCTACAACACCACGATTTTCTCTGACACACTATCTTGCAATCCGGAATACCTCAAGCTTCTGGTCCTCATGCCGCAGAACATTGGCAAACTTCTCCTCTAGCTACTCTAATGGCCCTTCTATTTCCCTGTTCCACCACCATGTTATTTAGGTCTGGAGGGGACTTTGCACCAGCCACAAATTTAGTCAGTGGCCCTCATTAAATTGTCCTGTAGAAACCTCCAGTTATCCTCTGTGTTATATGTTACTACCTCCGCCTCCTTCTCATCAAATGCTTTAATTAGAATGTCTCTAAATCTCTGACTATTCAGAGGTTCCTTAAGCTTCCAGATCTCACTTTATTGTGAAGGCATGTGGCTAAGTGGTTAGAGAATTGGATTTGCAATTGTGAGGTTGTGAGTTTGATTCCCAGACTGGGTGATGCATTATCTCCTTGAGCAAGACACTTTATTTCATGTTGCTCCTTCTACCTGGAGTTGCGACCGATAGATAGTATTAGCAATTGGAAAAACCAATGGAAACATTGTTTCCTTGGTCCTATCTGACAAAAAGTTGATTGACTGCCGATATTAGTTTCAAATTTTGGCACAAGGCCAGAAATTCCAGGGGAGGGGTTAAATCGATTACATCGACCCCAGTGTACAACTGGTACTTATTTTATTGACCCTGAAAAGATAAAGTTGTCTGATACCACTTCGTATATATATGTGTGTGTGTGTGTGTGTGTGTGTGCGTGTGTGTATGTATCTAAATGTGTGAGATCAGTGTCTCCATGTCTTTACATCATCCGCTCTCACAAATACACCAATAGAATTTGGATTGAAATTAGAGACAATATTATTGCTATCACAAATTTATCACAGCTAATTTACATTGCCGTAAATATATAACATGATATTTCATTGCCTGGTAATTACACTCGAGCCAGTACATCACCATTAAATTCAACATCATCATTATTTAAACATCTATTTTTTTTTCCTGCTTACATGGGTCAAATGGAATTTATTGAGGCGGCATGCCCTTCCTGTCATCAACCTTCACCTGTTTCCAAGTAAGGTAAATATTTCCCCCATGACCAGAAATATTTTCACAGATGATTGGAAGTAAAGGACAATGCTTGCATGATACTGACACTTGTTTACAACTATCACATGACGTTGAGCCAAGGAGACACTGATCTCACACATTTAGATACACACACACACACACATTTAGATACACACACAAGGTGGTATCAAAGAGTTCCCAGACTAGTTCTGTAGTGTGCCAACAGATGGCAGCACACGGTTGCGTGCACAGTGAGAGCTAGCAGTGACCTTCATGAGGTAGTGTGCCGGGTGACATTGCTGTTTATTTTGCAAGTTGTGAAATTTGTGTTTTTGTGATCATGTGTACGCTGTAGTCTGTGATTTTGTCATGGACAGGAAAGAACATTGTGTCGAAGACTGTCAAGACTTCTGTCAGTGTGCCGCTGATGACCCATCCTTCATGTTGAGGATCATCACCGGTGATGAGAGTTGGGTCTATGGGTGTGACAAAGCAGCAGTCGTCACAATTGAAGATGCACGTCAGAGCCGCAGTTCAATCAAGAGCATGCTCATCATTACTTTTGACATCCGCAATATTGTGCATCAAGAATTCATCCCCCAGGGCCAGACCATCAATCTAGAGTTATACTGTGACTTTTTGAGGGAGGACATTTGGTGAAAGCGACCAGATCTGTGGAGCACGGAAAATTGGATTGTTCATGACGACAATGCACCCTGTCACCAAGCTTGTGAGTTTCTTGCCAGATTTAGCACCCGCAGACTTCCATCTCTTCCCCAAGATGAAAATGCAGCTCAAAGGTTGCTGTTTTAACACCATTGTCGAGATCCAGAGCAACTCGCTTATGGAAAACGACTTCCAGGCTGGATTCCAAAAGTGGCAGGAACGCTGGGACCAGTGTATTGCTGTGCAAGGTGACTATTTTGAAGGAGATGATGTTAAAACTTAGGTGAATAAATTATCTTTTATTAAACATGTCCAGGAACATTTTGATACCACCTCGTATATATATATAATATATTTATGATGGGCTTCTTTCAGTTTCTGCTTACCAAACCTATTCACAGGGTTTTAGTTGGCCTGGGGCTATAGCAGAAGATACTTGCTTAAAGTGCCACAGAGTGGGACCAAACCTAAGACCATGCAGGTGGGAAGCAAACTTCTTAACCACACAGCCACACCTGCACCACTGTCATACTTTTTATTTGCAGAGTAAATTACAGAGTTAAACATTAAAGTCTTTCTATTCACAGAGTAAATATGTTGCAGTTTATTGACTAAAAAAAAAAAAAAAAATTTAAAGACAAGAAAAATTCCTTCAGATAATCCAGAATTTTTACTTGGTGACCTCACTAGAGCTGGTGCCACAAAAAAAAGCACCCAGCAGACTCTGTAAAGGGGTTGGTGTCAAGAAGGGCATCCAACCATAGAATGCATGCCAAAGCGGATATTAAAGCTCAGTACAGTCCTCTGCTTCATTGGTTCCTGTCAAATCATCCAACCCATGCCAGCTTGGAAGATGGACTATAAACAATGATGATAATGAAGTTTATATATATATATCTTTTATTAGTTTCAGTCAATAGACCGTGACCATGCTGAGGCATCGCCTTGAAAAAAATTTAGTCGAATGAATTGACCCCAGTACTTTTTTTTTAAGTTACAGGGACATAAAGGCACCAAAAGCAATTGTCATGCAGTGGTGGGTGACAAACAAACACAAAGACACACACATATATATATATATATATATATATGATGGGCTTCTTTCAGTTTCTGTCTACCAAATCCACTCATAAAGCTTTGGTTGGCTCAAGGCTATAGTAGAAGACACTTTCTCAAGATGCCACGTAGTGGACAAACTTCTTATAGATATAACCATGCCTGCGCATGGTTAGTGAGATGAGGTGGCTAGAGTGATATTCTACAAGTGAGATGGTCAACAACTTTCTTTTTTATAACCATATGGGAACCTGGCTAGAAATCATGAAACTAAATAAAATACAATACAATAAAACAAACTGGTGGCAATGAATATGTGGTTATCGATGATGATGATGATAGCAGCTAAAATATGCAACGCTCTGCAATATATGTCTTTCTGAAAAACTAATAAAAAATAAATATTAGTTGGCATCTTCATTGATCAATAAATGGTAAGCAGTATTATCACAGTCGGTTAACTCTGTGAAAACAGTAGATCTAATTCCATCTGACAGCTAAGATACCAATATTTGATTTCAATTAAGTTGGTTGGACATTGGATTGAACTTCCAAAATGATAATAATAATGGTCTCAGATTTAGGCACAAGGCCAGCCATTTCAGGGGGAGGGGTTTAGTTGATTACATTGACCCCAGTGTTAAACTGGTACTTATTTTATCGACCCTTAAAGGATGAAAGTTGACCACAGTGGAATTTGAACTCAGAATGTAAAGACAGACGAAATGCCGCTGGAATATTTTTGATCACAGACCTACTTAGTCATGATTAACCAGGAACTAAATACTCTGTGTGTGTGTGTGTGTGTATATATATATATATATATATATATATATATATAGATATGTATATACTAGCAGGCATACCTGGCGTTGCTCGGGTGATTTTTTGAACACTGCAATAGCTCCGACAAAAAAGCTTGAATGTGGTCAATAAGTTTGTAGAAAATTGCAGGAGTAAGCGGGGAAAAAGTGGTAAAAATACCTGTTTTCCGCGGTTTTCCCATATTACATGGTTGAACTTTAAAACCATTTTGTATTTAAAACCTGCCCGTAAACATGAGCAATGTGTGTATGAAGTTTGAAAAAATCGGTTTAGCAGTTTTGGTGCTAGAAGGTAACACACATTCTTTGTTTTAATATATTATATATATATATATATATATATATATATATATATGAGAATCTTTATTGATCACAGTGATTGTTTCGACCCATCGTGCATCAATTCCTTGCTGGTGGGATGCTGTACAACTGGTTGTGGCACATCCCTTGGTGCAGATGTGTCTCATCATGTGATTTTTTAAGGGGTATCTATTTAAATAAACCCTGTTTCGCTCTGTTTTACTACAGCATGTTATTGATTGTAGGTTTTAACTTTTGGGCTTCTTGAACATCATCCCACCAGCGAGGAATTGATGCACAATGGGTCAAAACAATCGTTGTGATCAATAAAAATTCTCATATCTTCCGTCTATCATTTATTATATATGTATCTCTCTCTCTCTCTCATATATATATATATACACACACACACACACACAGAGTGTGCTAGCATGCATGACATTATCAGTGAGTTTAAGACTCAGTAATTGGTTCCACATTAATCTCCTATATCCTATGCATTGTGAATTCAAACATTACATCAGAGGGTAGGCTAAAGTGCAGATTCCAAACCACATGATATAAATAAGAAATGCGACCCACCCATGCTCCCACCCATTCTCCATCACATGTCCATATATCTACCTGCACACACTATACCTGCCCAACCTCTAGTACCCACTCTCCTTTTGAAATCTTGTGAACTCACCCACCTACCCATCCTCTTCAATCCCTGGTTCACTCTACTATATACACCACCACCCTGTAACTTTGGTGTACGGCCTCTGACCCCTGTCTGTCACATCTTCACCCCTCTCTCTTTTCCATCATAGATAGCCATGACTCCTTTCTGTCCCTCAATACTACTGCTCTCAGTTGAGGAGTCTTGTCCTGAAATTATATGGTGACCTCAGTTACCGATGCCACGTAAAAAGCACCCAGTACACTCTATAAAGTGGTTGGTGTTAGGAAGGGCATCCAGCCGTAGAAACCATGTCAAAGCAGACACTGGAGCTTGGTGTAGTCTTCTGACTTGCCTGTTCCTGTCAAATCATCCAACCAAAGTCATCATGGAAGATGGATGTTAAATGATGATGATGATGATGATGATGATGATGATGATGATGATGATGATGATGCTCATGAGTGGAATGCTTTTGATAAGTGAGCTTGATCAGAACGGATCATTTTAATAATAATTGTTTTGATGCCTTAATCAAAGGGGGAGCAAAAGCACTTATGAGCATTGTGGGTCCTCTGACAGTGGTGAAGGAAAGACAGAAAGAAACTACAATTCATGAGTTGCTGCAAGGAGAGAATGGGCCAGCCAATAGCTAGAGTAATTAACCTCTTCCAGTGTTACTTATGGGGGTCAGGTACCTGTTGTATCGAACAGCACACCTCTACTGGAGAACCAATTCCACCTGTACTTTCTAACAAACAGTGGTACTCTACAAGAATGGTTCAAAGAGAAGATATCGAGATGTCCTCAGAATAAAAACCTGATCTGAAAGTTTGCAACAGAGTGGACTTTGCTAAAAGGTACCAAGGTGACTGGGTAATGGATTAGGGATTAACCCTTTAGCATTCGGATTATTGTCAAATGTGATGCTTATTTATTTCCATTGTTTTAAATTAATCATGCATTATCTTGTAGCTTCAAGATTTCGATGACATGATTGTTTATTTTTAGAATGACATTGTAGGCTAGGTGTTAAAGGCCGGATCCAGCCAGTTTGAACATAAAACAGGTAGAATATTTCATCTGAATATGGTTGGTTTAAATGCCAAAGGATTAAACAACAAGTATTTAGACCAGTTCTACTCCATTGCCTTAGAAAGTTTCATCAATAACACCAATTAAGATGCTTGAGTACATAACATTTGTATAGATCTTGTAGCTCGTTTATCTAATCAAGCAATTAAAACAGGAATAATTAGAACATAAGAAAACATAACTAGTAATTAGTTATTGGAACAATATTCTCCTAGAGATAAGTTTTTTTTTCTTTTCTTTGTTGTAAGTAATATTATTTTGGTTGTGTTTTAGCAATATTTTATCTGGTTTGAGAATCAGTTATGTCTATTGCCATTGCTTGGTCTGTGTACAACTACTTCCATGGGCTTTTGCTGTCCAATGCATCCTTCTTATCTTTTTTCCTCAGAAAGAGTGATTTTGAAGGAGAGGAGTCTGTTATTTCTAACAGGTCAACCAACCATTGTAAAGGCTCCCTCATATTTCTTTTTCTTAGGATTTTAATAACTTCCTTGTCTTGAATTTTCTACTCTTTATAAGTCATCCATTCTCTTCAAGTAGAAGCAACCTTTTGCTTTCTTTTCCTTACTTTTGGGGGTTTTCAGGGTTTTATTTCTGTAAATTTTGCTGGTAATAAAAATTGGTATGGCTATATAGTTAAGAAGTTTGCTTCTTTGCAATCATTTGATTCCAAGTTCAATTCCTGCTGGGTACCTTAGGTTAAGTGTCATTTACCAAAGTTTCAAATCAACCCAGACCTTGAGAATGAAACAGGGCAAACAGACAGACTAGAAGCCACCAAATCAATTGTATTTCTTCTTGGACAGTAGACTTAATTTGCTGCCCAGTTAAACACCACCCAATGACCCTGGGTGCCTTTAGCAGAATCCACTCTCTGCAAGCTTTCAAACCAGGTCACCATTCAAGAACTATTAAGATCTCATCTCTCTTTCCTGCTAATCTTGAAAGCTCTGTAAAAAGGTTACAGGTGCTACTCTTCCTCTCCTAATTAAGTCATTAAATTAATTAGACATGAATACATGAAAAATTTGATTACTTCTTAGAAATACCATTGATGGTGATATTTCTGTTAAGAAAGTTTGTAGACAATTTCTTCATTCCAGTAACAATACTGATTTCAAATTTTGGTACAAGGCCAGCAATTATGGGGAGGGAATAAGTTGATTACATTGACCCCAGCATTCAACTGGTACTTATTTTATCAACTCTGAAAGGATGAAAGGCAAAGTCAACCTCCGCGTAACTTGAACTCAGAACGTAAAGACGGACGAAATGTCGCTAACGATTTTGCCAGTTTACTACCTTCATTTCAGTGACAGTATTGTCACCAGACTTCTAAATTCTTGAATCCTTTCTCCAGATTCAAATGTGAGAAATTCTTTTTCAAAGTTTCTTTTTTTTCTTTGCTCTCAATTTTTTGTTTAAGAAATGTAGTAAGTAGTAATTTTCCTGTGTGGGACAAAGTTTAAATTCTTTGTTGAAATCATCAAAAACTATTGTTAGAAATCAAGTGTTTGGAAATATATATATATAGGTGCAGCTGTGTGGTAAGAAGCTTGCTTCCCAACCACATGGTTCCGTGTTCAGTCCTACTGTATGGGCAAACCAAAGCCTTGTGAGTGGATGGAAACTGAAATAAGCCCGACGTGTATAGATATATGTATATATATATATATATAATTCTATGTGTGTGTCTTTGTGTCTGTTCCTCACCATCGCTTGACAACAGGTGTTGGTGTGTTTATGTCCCTGTAACTTAGCACTTCGGCAAAAGAGACCGTTAAAATATGTACCAGGCTTAAAAAAAAGTACTGGGGTCGATCCATTCGACTGCAAATTCCTCAAGATGGTGCACCAGCATGACCACAGTCTAACGACTGAAACAAGTAAAATATATATATGTGGCTGTGTGGTAAGAAGCTTGCTTCCCAACCACATGGTTCTGGGTTCAATCCCACTGCGTGGCAT
>JAOPUL010003537.1:2031607-2047702 GCA_027564515.1 Octopus rubescens | reverse complement strand
GACACAACGCATCACCCGGTCAGGGAATCGAACTCACAACCTCACGACTGTGAATCCAATTCTCTAACCACTCATATATCTATTTGTGTGTATCCTTGTGTCTGTGTTTGTCCCCCACCACTGCTTGACAACCGGTGTTGGTTAGTTTACGTACCTGTAACTTAGCGGTTCAACAAAAGTGATCGATAGAATAACTACCAGGCTTGAAAAAGTAAGTGCTGGGGTCGATTCATTTCAACTAAAAATTCAAGGTGGTGCCCCAGCATGGCCGCAGTCTGATGACTGAAACAAGTAAAAGGTAAAAGATATATACACACATATATCATCATCATTTAACGTCCATTCTGGCATGGGTTGGATGGTTCGATAGGAGCTGGCAAACCAGTGGGCTGCACCAGGCATCAGTTGTCTGTTTTGGCTTGGTTTCTACGGCTGGATGCTCTTCCTAATGCCAACCACTTTTTAGAGTGTACTGGGTACTTTTATGTGGTGCTGACACTGGTGCTTTACATGGCATTGGCATGGGTGCTATTTACATGGCGTGGGTACAGGTGCTTATTGCATGGCACCAGTACCCGTGGGGTCACTGAGTGGCTTGCAAGACAAGAACGTCTCAGCTGAGAGATAGAGACAAATTGAGAGCAGCAGCTGTGTGCAAGGTGCGAGGTTGGAGTATAATATAAGGTCAGGGATAGCTATCTTACTACAGAGGAGATACTAGGGAGGTGGGAGAGAGAAAGATAGAGACAGTGAGAAAGAGCTGTTTTACTACAGAGAGGCAATATTTGGCTACCTTATATGGCCCTTCATATGGCCTGTATGTCTTGTGGGGGAAAGGAAGGTATCCTAAAACTGGAGATCTGGCTCAAATGCTTGCAACTGAGTGGACTCCACTAACTCTTTTTTTACCATATTTCAGCTGAAAAATACTGCTTTTGTTTCAATTAATTTGGAAAATAATGAAGAATTTATTGAAATAACTTTGTCACTATTAAGCTGGTGTTTGGAACATAAATTATGAAATGTTTTAATTTAGATCACTTTAAAGCAGGAAGTTTATATCATAGAACCAAGAGCAGCCACAGGCAGTTTGGTATACAAAAAGGTTAAAATGTCTCCAAGGTGCCAGGTGATGGAGTTAGACTGGTCGATGGATTGAACTCAAAACATAAGGGACATCATTAAATTCCATGACTGACAAGAGAAAGAGAAAAAATTACCCAAAGACCAGAGACCTAGCCTAAATGCTTCAAACAGTATGAATTTTCACTAACAGCACCTATAGGTCAGATGATAGTGTTAAATGCCATGAAACTAGAGTTAAGCTCTTCAGATCTTATGATGGGTGTTTAAACATCTACTTTATTGATACACTCTTTTGCTGATAAACTTCAGTTCTTTGAACTACCTTTGTAATATAGTGCCATCTCTTTCTCTATCTCTTCTACAATTATATGACAAAATACACATTTCTGAAATATTTTGGTTACACTTTTCCTCCAGACAAACCAAGTTGTTTTCTGGTCACCAATCACCATCACTACCGCCACCAACACAAAACACTTGTTTTCTTTACACCATGCTACATCAGACATCATCACCATTTCAATGTCCACTTTTCCATGCTTGCATGAGTCCGGCAGTATTCAACGAGGCAGATTTTCGATGGCCAAATCTCCTTCCCATCACCAACCCTCACCTATTTCGAAGCAAAGTCATATTTTCCTCTGGTGGGACATGTTTTCATGGAAGGTTAGAAATGAGGTACACCATTTGTATAATGGTGACACTCACAACTATTTCATGGTATCAAGGCGAGGCATACACATGTATATATGTAGGTGTGGCTGTGTAGTAAGAAGCTTGCTTCCCAACCACATGATTCTGGGTTCGGTCCCCCTGCCTGGTACCTTGGGCAAGTGTCTTCTTCTATAGCCTCAGCCCGACCAACACCTTGTGAATCAATTTGGTAGATAGAAACTGAAAGAAGCCCATCGTATATATAAATATATCTATGTGTTTGTCCCCCACTACTACTTGACAACCAGTGTTGGTGTGTTTATGTCTCTGTTACCTAGCAGTTCAGCAAAAAAGACCGATAGAATAAGTACCAGGCTTAATAGAAAATAAGTACTGTGGTCGATTCATTTGACTAACATTTCGTCAAGATATATATATATCATCATCCTCATTTAGCGTCCATTTTCCATGTTGGCATGGTTTGACTGGAGACTGGCAAGCTGGGGAGCTGCACCAGACACCAATCCGTTTTGGCATGGTTTCTATGGCTGGATGCCCTTCCTAACACCAACCACTCCAGAGAGTATACCAGGTGCCTTTTAACGTGTCACCGGCACGAGTGTTTTTAATGTGTCACTGGCATGAGTGATTTTAATGTGTCACCGGCACGAGTGATTTTAACGTCTCACCGGCACGAGTGCTTTTAATGTGTCACCATCACGAGTGATTTTAACGTGTCACCGGCATGATATCTATCTATATATATATATATACATACACACATCATCCTGTTAGAACCCATCAAGTGTTTTTTTAAATCAATTTTTAACTTCTCATTATCCACATTTGAAGGAGCCTATCTGTGGTAGCTAGACCTGCTAGAGATAGCAGCTAAATCTGCCACAAATCCCACCCTACCATCAGCCTTCAGCTCCTTGACAGATTTATAAGGGCGGCTATGTGACATATGATGTACCTTGGGCGTCTTTAGACCTGGCAGATACCCCTCCAACTCCAAGTTTGACCATGACCAATTTCTTCCAAGAAAGAAACAGACAAACAGACAGACAGAATGCAAGGGTTTGAGAAAATGAAGAATTAATGCCAGTAGAGGGCTGGTTACTTATTTATCAGCTCTGAAAGAATGAAAAGCAAAGCTGATATTAGTGGGATTTGAACTCAAAGTGTACAGGGCTGAAACAATTACTGCAAGGCACTCTATCTGGCATTTTAATGACTCTGCAAATTGGCTGCCTGGTTAAGTCCGCCACTCAAGTATAGGAACAGTTCCTCCACAAAGTTATCACATGGTTTTGGTTGGTCTGAGACTGTAATATAAAACACAGAACCATGAACTTACTAAGTGAACTTCTTAACCCCACAGCCATATCTGCATCAGTTTTGTCTATTTCTCATTGCAGTTACTCCCCTTTAAGACTGAGGAACTCTTCAATTGAATCACATTTGGTCTTCTATAATTACTACACTAACGACTGATAATTAGCTTCGTTATCCTACCATCTACTGTCTTAGAAAAGGACAAAATGGATAAAGTAGGCCTACAATTCTTGCATATAGAAAATGAAAATAAATAAAGAACAACAAAGATCAAAACAAACGACAGGATGGTCGCGATTGAAATGCCTTTGATTATGGGTTTGTTCAGTCAAGGTTGACCTGAGGCTAAACAACAACCTCCTCCTCCATATTTCACCTATAGATGTCAACTTACATTTGTTGAAAATGAAATATCAACCATATCAATCTGACTAGTGTTGAAGCCCCCTCCCCCCTCCACGATATCTTTCTGGTCTTTGACTGCTGCAATAAGCCATTCAATAATACAATAACATGGCTGTATAAAAGCTAGAAAGATGTGTACATAATTAAGCATTTACAAACGATGTAACAGGATATCTTTTCTATTTCTCTTGGCTTTGACAATTGTTCTCGCATCCATTAACACTTGTTTCCTCCTCTATTCCGTTCTCCTCTCCCATGCTTCCCCCACTTCTTTTCTTTTAGCTTTACTTTCTCTCTCTCCTCTTTTACTCCCTCTTCTCCTCTTCCTTATCTTCTTTTCCCTCCGCATCCCCCTCCTCCTCTTACTTTTTCCCATTATTTTCTTATACCTTCTCCCATCCTTTTGTCTTCACTATCATACCCTCCTGCCCTTCTCTCACTCTTCCTTATGTATTTTATTCAACAACAACTTTCCGACGACGAAGTGTTTTACCGGAAATCTTAGAATTCTTTTCTTCCTTATGGCACAAGATTATTCTCCTCCAGTACTTGAACTGTTTTCTGACACAAATAAAACTTAACCTAATTTACCCATTATTTTGTTGTTTTTATGAAAGAGTAAAACTTAACCTAATTTACCCATTATTTTGTTGTTTTTATGAAAGTGTAAATTTACATGTCACCTGCAACTACGTTGTTTTCATATTTTTAATGCGATAAACGTACAGGGTGGTCCTAAAGTCTTGTCACCCCCCTTACCAAAAAGTAATGAGAACAATAGATTTCAAACTAAGGGTTCAAATCAAGATCCTTTGTCATGTGTGGCTTTGTGAATTCCTAGCTCGAAAGACCGTTTTTGTAGTGACTTTTTGGGTGATCGTAGCACAGATGCCTCCACCTCTGCACGTGTGTCCCTTCGTGTTGAGGGTCGTCCTGTCCTCGGTTTGTCCTTAATTGGTCATGTGAGAAACAGTTTATGTTCCTATCGCAGTATCGTCCTCATCGGAGGAGCTGGTTTGCCGAATATTGCAGTGAAGTTAAAACAATATGTAGGGATGACAAGGCTTTTGAACCACCCTGTACATTATGCAGTTATACCAGCTTCCCGTATCTTTCTGAAAGGTACTAAGAAGCAGTGTTCGATTCCCGCGCTCAGTAATTTTCAGTCTGTTTCTTTGCTTAGAGAGAATTTGCGCAACTGCACTGAAATATGATGTTGGGAAGCCAATAAAGTTCATCTTGACTTTGTTCCACAGTGCAGGGTAGCAGTTAGAAATCCTGACATGATTTTAAAAAATAACTTTGGCCTCAGCTCAATGCCATTTTAAAGTGAAAGTAGTTCTTCCTCCAATATTCATGTTCCCCACTACTGATATCTAGGAGTCACTCTGACTGGTATTTTAATCAAAAATAAACGTCCTGAAATCTGTCAGACATGTCTATGTGCAGCTCATCCAGGTGTGAACAATATATTTGAATGTCATCATCTGGTATGCACTTTTCCTTCTCCATTTCAGAGAAGCTCGGAAACTGGATGAACTAATGACGGCTTATGATACGTTAGACAAAAATGTGGAGAGGACTGATTTTACTTTCATAAGGTTTTACCTCATTTCTTTGCAGTTGCAAATTAACTTTATTGAACTTCATGGATATATCTGCCATATAAACAATGTCATGCTTGATGTTTCTTGGTTCATCTCAAAGAACAGAATAAGAATCTTGCAAGAATTCAACAACTGCTTTAAAAGGGGAATAGAAACCTTCGGGCAGTTTCCCTTTGACGGGCATCGAACTTGTGTGTGTGCAACCACAAACGTTCATAATCGTTATAATTCTCAGTACAGAGCTGTAGAAACAGCGGGGAATTGTGAGCACGTGACTTGATTTTATTTACTGTTGTTATAACAGTGCTCGTCGATTTGTTAAGTTTACCACTTAGGTTATTTGCAACCAGGTGTTGTCTGTGGACCATAGAGTGCGCTGTAAACACGCTAGGTATAACTTTTTCAATAAATTGTTGGAGCAGCGATGACAACTTACCATCGATGGTGTCTCAATCATGAAATATTGACTCCTCTTTTGTATCTGTTTATTGTTGTCTTACAAATAATAGCTCTTGAACCAAACGTTAATCTTTGATGACGCAAACAAACAAGAAAAATACTTTTATTGCTTAGCAAAGAAGACTAAATCTAACTGTAAGCTAAGTTTGGTTGTTCTAAGTATATTGCACAATATATCTTAAATGTTATAGTATTCCACATATTGAAACACTTGTAATACGCATTTTTAGAGAAGAGATTTTGTACTTCAACTTCTTCATTTTAATTTTCACGATTAAAATCCCAGGGGAAAAAAAAACGAGAAATGATTTATGCATGATAGCTTTTCAAAAAAAGTTTCTGTAAGAAGCACATTTTTATACATATATGCATACGTACATACACATATGTATGTGTATATATGTGTTTATCCTATCATACTTACGTGCCCCATCGTGACTATAATTGCCAGTCCCCCAGCTTCGGCTCTCCCATCATCAACATCTGGGAATCTGGCAAAGAGGTCGACCAGAACATACATAGACGCACTCACAGACACTTACACCCTAACACGGTGGACATCACCAAATAGACCCTTTCCCACCCACCAATATAAGCCCATACACATAGTATTCCTACACACATTCCATGCATACATAAATGTCCCAAAGAATTTAACCAAAACATTAAACAAAAAACACACAAACGAAAACACAGATGCTTATGAACCCCCTCCCCCTCATAACGCTGCACATATAGTAGTACCACTGCATACATTCCAATTACACAAGAACACCAACCCTAAAACATACACACATTTCCCTCTTTTCCAGAAAACTCTTGTCGTCTTGCAACACTCCCGGAGATGGTGTTTTGGTGCCAAGGGACATAACTCTTAACTTAGCCCTTGCTCAGTTCGTTTCATTGTCTGTTCATCTCCAACAATAGAGAGCAGTCGCCATATTTTATTCCATAACTGTCACTCTGAAGAGCGTAGGGTTCAATAATCATGCTGTTACCTAACACTCCGTTGAAACCCTAGCGCGAAACCAATCAGTAAGGTCGGCTGTAATGAATATATAATACTGTACACTTTGATTAATATATATATGACCATTATTTATACATTGTATATATATATATATATATAATTTTTATTTTGTTGTTCTTGTCGTCATTATTGTTCTTGTTTAGTGTCATATGTTTTCGTCTTTCTAGGGAATTCTCTTGGAAATTTTATGACCAGCTTCGTTAGTAAAATTTTGGGATTTTAAAAAAATTTGTTTTTATTGTCTGTTCTTTTCTTAAAACAGCATTTTTCAGATCGGTTTTAAGCACTATTTTCAAAATTGAGTGTAGCATTGAAAAATGTAGGGGCGGAGCATTGCTCTCCATCGTCCCATTTTGGCAACCCCATTATCACCCCCATTTTTCTTCACCCCACCCCGGATATTTTTCCACCTGCCACTTTGGGAACCACTGCTCTAGGTCATGGTTGGTTAAACCTAGGTTTAATTGAACAAATCTATGATGAAATTAGTTCCAGCTGTAACTATTTGCTGACAGGTCTTCATTATGGTAGTTTTTTTTCTTTTTCTGTCTTCACGTTATTATTGTTAGGTAGATATCTAAGTTCTGTAGCAAATATTGTTGGTCATTAACCACCCTAAGTTATTTGTTATTGAACAAACCTATGATGAAACAAGTTCCAACAGTAACTTTTCCTTATTTTTTTTTTTAGACACGATATATCTAAGATCACATTTTCCAATATTGGCGGAGTTTCAGAATAGCTATCACTATCTCTTACAAAAGGAAAAAGACAAAGAATGGGTGGAGGAATATTTTTTAAAAATTGAAATTCTAGGGAAAAATTCTTTGAGAATCGTAGTTTCTGTTATATGAAACAGGAATAGTAGAAAAAGATATCCAGTTCCTTACCCTTTTCCTCTTATGGTGTTTACCTGCTTTTTTAAAGAAGATAAGGTGAAATTTGAGGGATATTTCATCATCATCATCATCATCCTTTAACGTCCGTTTTCCACGCAAGCATGGGTTGCTATTAATAGCATGTTAAAGGTTTCTTCATTGGTCCGTACTTAATTTGTTACTGGAAATAGTTGGCGAGCTGGCAGAACTGTTAGCACGCTGGGAAAAATTCCTAGCGGCATTTTGTCTGTCTTTACCTTCTCAGTTCAAATTCCGCCAAGGTCAACTTTGTCTTCCATTCTTTCGGGGTTGATAAAATAAGTACCAGTTGATCATTGGGGTTGACGTAAATCAACTTGCCCCCTCCCCCGAACTTGCTGGCCTTGTGCCCAAATTTGAAACCAATATCATTGCAGTACCTTAGTTTCATTCTGTTAAATTCAACATTTGTTTTTTTTTTTGCTTGCGGGTTTTACATTAATTAAATATAAACCACAATAGTTTGTCAGGTAAACCTTCTATATCTAATAAATTGTCACTTTGTTTTTGCTTATGTCAACTAATTTTTATCATTATTGAGTGTTCTCCAATAACATTTTACATACTTCAATAAAAAAAAAAATATCTTGCAGTTAATAATATATTTTCAAGTTTTATCTTCTTCAAATAAATGAACGTCAACAAGAAATACTTTAGTATTGAAAATCTTACAGATGTCAAAAGTGATTTGAATAAAATTGAGGGAAAATCGTCAATATTTTAAGATGTCTGCTGGTGGTTTATTTTATTTTATTTAAATGTTTTAATTTCTTTTAGTTTATAAAATGATAATTCAGCCTTCTTGAAAGCAATTTAGCTCTGACTTGCAGTAGATCATATAATTGGATTTCTTACAAATGTTATCTTAATGACAGTTGTGGCAATCTCTAAGATCTAGTTTGATAGAATTTAACTTGATTTTTTCTCAATCAATATGTTAAACTGTAAATTTCTTTTTGATATATTTTTACATAATTTTGTAATGACTGAAAGACTTATTCATCTAATCTTATCTCTAGTTTAATTTGCACAATTTCTTTCTTTTTAATTTTTAATTATTACTTTTCTTTGAGATACTATATGGTAACAGCCAAAGTCTGTGTTCATTACTACCTCAGTTTTCGACTTTAAAAACTCTATCAGTTATCATTCTATATTGAAAGAACATTCTTTATCAATTAACCTGACTTTGAATGGATTTTTCTACTGATTTGTTCACTCTCTTGAACTATGCACACCATTGTCTCATTATCATTACTTTAACATCTACTTTTCAATGCTTGCATGGGTCAGACAAGAGTATGTTAGAGCACATTTTTCTACTGCCTGATGATGCACTTCCTGTCACCAACCCCCACTTTCAACTAAGTTAAGATTCACCCAGTCTGTTTCACAACAAATAGCCAGGACATGTTTAGACGGAGAACTGCAAACAACACCATACAAATGGACCTTCTATTTACAAACATTGTGCAACATGTTGAAAAATGCAGATGTGATTTTGTAGTGGACTGTAAGTGAATAGCAGCAAACAGCCATTGCTTACAATCAGTGAATAAATGTACGTATAGAGGTGGAAATATGAACTTGCACATGCATGCACACACACACACACACACACACACACACACACACACAGCTTTGGTCACTTTCCTAAGCTGCATTGAAGTGGGACTGTACCTGACACTACACAACCATACCTGCACCTATGAATACATAATAATGTTAAGAAATTCCTTGTAAAGTCTGAAATTCTTTTTGAATGTTTGCAGCATTAGTAAAAATGTCTAGTACAATAAAAACTTGAAAAAAGATTGACATTTTTTTTTCTCATTGCAATTAAAATTCTTGTGGTTTTATGGATAGTGTGATTGCATGTTTAACAGGTTTGTAGCACTCATGCTTCCTAAAATTTGCCAACACTGTTCTTGGTGTGCCTATGAACTCTTTCCTCTTTAGGGCTCTTTTATTGTTCACTTTTCTGTCTTTATCCTGTGTACTACTGTCTTTCTTTACTTGACTTAATGGCTGCTTTCTGTTTTCTCTTTTACCCTTTTCCACTGAGATGTAGTGCACCGGAACATTCACTACTATAAGCTCATTATTATTAAAGTGGCAAGCTGGTAGAATCATTAGCATGCCAGACAAAATGCTTTGCAGCATGCAGTAGAAACACCTCTCCTCACCTGCTCCAAGGTCGTTTCATCTGCAGGGAAGGTGATGGCCTCAGATCTTTTGGATGTAAAAGACATTGTGTTTATTGACTATCTTCAAAAGGGGCACACCATCAATGGAGAGTACTATGCTGACTTGCTGAGGCAATTACAAAAGGCTATCAAGACCAAACATCCAAGAAAACTGACAAAAGGGGTCTTGTTTCATCAGGACAATGTTCCGGTACACAAGACACAAATCCTTGGTTTCAATGGTTGCTGTGCATGACTGTGGCTTTGCACTGATTGATCACACTCCTTATTCTCTTGATTTGGCCCCATCTGACTATCATCTATTCACCAACATGAAAAAACACTTGGCTGGGAACCAGTATTGCAGTGATGATGACGCCATATCTGCTGTTGATGACTATTTTGAGCAACAAGATGGAAGTTTCTTCACCAATGGAATCCAAGCACTGCAACACTGCTAGAAGAAGTGTGTGGACCACAAGGGGGACTATGTTGAAAAATAAACCTCATTTGGTCACATTCCATGAGTGTATCTTGGTCAGCCTATGAACTTTTCAGCCGACCCTCGTAACCGCTTTACAAAGTGTACTGGGTGCTTTTTCATGGCACCAGCATTAGCCAGGTTATCAAGTAACTCGCAAGAAGAGACCCCTCAACTAAATGGAGGTGTAGTATTGAGGGAGGTGGCTTTATGCCTGGTGTTGAGAGAAATATATGAACACTACTGGTTGCTCCTCCCCTCCACATTTCTAGAAAATCAGAAATTTATTGAAATTTTGTAAGAATTGTAAGTCTATTTTTTATGGTCAAGGTCAAATTATTTTTCATCCTTTTGGGTCAATAAAATATAGTACAAGTCAATACTATGGTCAATACACTCCCCACAAATTTCAGAGACCTTGTATCTATCTTAGTAACAATTATTATTATTATTATTTCAAGGGTAAGAAATGTAGTGAGCTTGGAGTGTCGAAAATATGCTCTGTAGTATTTCTTCTCAATCTTTATATTCTCAGTCAACTTTGCCTTTTATCCTTTTGGGGTCAATCATATAAAGTACCAGGCAAGTTCTGGGGTTAGTGTTATTGACTTACCTCTTCCCTCAATATTGCTGGCCTTGTACCTAAATTAAAAACTATTATTATTATAATTATCATCATAATTATTATTATCAGTCTTTGTCTCCCTCAACTATAGCCCTGGTGGCAAATAAAAGAAATCATCATTATTATTATTATTATATCAGTGTGGTGAGGTGGCAGAATCGTTAGCATGCTGGGGAAAATGCTTAGTGGCATTTCTTCTGACTTTACGTTCTGAGTTCAAATGCCGCCGGGCTCGACTTTGCCTTTCATTCTTTCGGGGTCGATAAAATACGTACCAGTTGAATACAGTGGTCGATTGAATCAACTATCCCCATCCCCGAAAATTTCAGGCCTTTGTGCCCAGTATAGAAAGGATTATTATTATTATGGCATGGTAAATTTTCACAGTAACCAGGTTAAATGAGTGCTTCCTCTAGGTACAGATTTTACCCTATATTTAAATACTGCTTTACAAAAATATGCAAATAACAAATTATGTAGTGATGAAGAAATGGAGCCAGTGAACGTCAAGGTTGAACAAAAATCTAAACTACAGCCAACGATCCCACCAATATGCGTTGAGTGTCCAGTGCTGGTGCCACGTAAAAAGCACTCATGATAGTGCCATGTAAAAAGCACTAGCACCGAGAGTTCAGTGCCGGTAGCACATTAAAGCACCCTGCCCACACTGTAAAGTGGATGGCGTTAGGAAGGGCACCCAGCCGTAGAAACCAAGCTAAAGCAGACTGGAACCTCATGCAGCCTTCTAGCTTGCCAGCTTCGATCAAACCGTCCAACCTATGCTAGCATGGAAAACGGATGTTAAAGGAGGATGATGATGATGATGTACTAAAGTGAGTCCTGTTTCTGCCTATACAGCAAACTATACTCCATTAACTATACCCTCCCCAATGCATCTATCTCTCCTCTTCTTGACAATCACACTGTGTCACCAAATCCCATACCAAACACTACTTCCTTCTCTATCTCCAAAACTGCAACCTTTTGGAACTATCTCCCCACTTATATTTTCCCAAACTGACATCAATCTGCAGAAGTTTCAATTGGATATAATTCATAACATAGTTGTCTGAGATTATATATATATATATATATATATATATATATATTATATTTTCATTTGTTATGTCATTTGTATTTATTTATATTTGTTAAATTTTTAAAATGTCTTAATATATTGTATTACATCTTTAACTCACCTGACATTTATACACACACACATGCGCGCATGCACACACATATACACACACATCTTCTAACCCCCTTTTGGAACAAAAGGACTACTACAACAGATTAAATATCATGAAATTCATAAAGACAATGTTGAAAATGTGACTAATTACAGCTGAGCTTCGAGTTTCGTTAGCCAAAACTTAATCATTAAGAGAATTGTGCCAACTGGCAAGACAGGACGACTTTAAACAACTCAGGTGAGAGCTTACTCATAGCAATTAGAAAATATTCTGACGAAACAGATCTAAATAGTAGCCTACGGACAGAATGGTATTAGGTAATATGAATAGAGACCTTCTGCAGAGAAGCAATTAAGTATGTTATACATGGTGACAAATTCACAGACACACAGATTAAAAAATTATTTTTACAGATACAGAGATATATCTATACAAACACATGTTCATAAAAAAAATATATATATATAAATAGAAAATCGCAACACATATTGAAACACAAAGGCACACTCTCATACAAACAAAGATACAAGATATACACACATACATGTATAAAGAAATTCAACCTAACTTCTCACTTTGAAATTTGGAGATACTACAACACTAGTTTACAAATTCCTTCTTGAAAATAAACTCTGATGGTAATATTGGTTTCAAATTTTGGCACAATGCCAGCAATTTTAGGGGAGGGGTAAGTCGATTACGTTGACTCCAGTGATTAACTGGTACTTATTTTATTGACCGCAAAAGGATGAAAGGTTAAGTCGACCTCAGCAGAATTTGAAGTGAGAACATAAAGACGGATGAATGTCACTAAGCATTTCACCCGACATGCTAACAATTCTGCTAGCTCACCACCTTAACTCTGATGGTAATATATAAAACGTTTTAAGGCGGCGAGCTGGCAGAATCGTTAGCACGCCGGGAGAAATGCTTAGCGGCAATTCTTCCGACATTACGTTCTGAGTTCAAATGCCGCCGGCATCGACTTTGCCTTTCATCCTTCCGGGGTCAATAAAGTAAGTACTAGTTACGAACTAGGGTTGATAAAATCGACTACTCCCCTCCCCCAAAATTCCAGGCCTTCATGCCCAGTATAGAATGGAATATTAAGGTGGCAAGCTTGTGTATTCAGTATGATGGACAAAAAGCTTAACAGCATTTCTTCCCAATCCCAATGTTCTGAGTTCAATTCCCACCAAGGTCGCCTTTCCTCCTTCCATATTCAATAAAATAAAATACAAGTTTAGTAGTGGGGGGGGGGGGTGTCACTGTAAATGACTAACTCTCCTCAAAATTTCTTTGAAATTATTTTTATTATTATTATTGTTGCTGTCATTGCTGTTGTTGTTAAGGTGGTGAGCTGGCAGAATCGTTAGCATGCTGAGTAAAATACTTAGCGTCGTTTCGCCCATCTTTACATTCTGATTTCAAATTCTGCCGCAGGGGTCGACTTTGCCTTTCATCCTTTCAGAGTTGATAAAATAAATACCAGTTGAGTACTGGGGTCGATTGACTCGACTATCCCCACCCCCGAAATTTTCAGGCCTTGTGCCCAGTATAGAAAGTATTATTATTGTTATTAAGATGAGTTTGACAGAATCATTAGAGCCTTAGAAAAAATACTTTGCAATATTTGTTCTTGTCTTTTGCATTCTATGTTCAAACCCTTCTGAGGTAAATTTTGCCTTTCATCCTTCTGGGTGAAATAAATTAAAGTTTCAGTCAAGCACTAAGGTCAACGTAATTGACTGTTACCCATCTCCCAAATTTCTAGTCTTGTGCCTCTCTTTATTAAGGGTATTGGATTTGCCGAATCACTAGAACATCAGACAAAATACCTTGTGTTAGTTATTATTGCTCTTTATGTTTTGAGTCAGAATCCCACAGAGATCAACTTTGCCTTTACATGCTTTTGGGGTTAATGAAATAATGTACCTGTTAAGTACTTCAGTACCACGATTGATTTCATTGACTACCTACTTCTCCCAAACTCTTTTTTTCTCTCTCCAGCTCTCAAATAAGCCTGCTTTCCTCATTCTAGTTCATCTCAAGTAAGCCCTCTTCCTTCACTCCAGCTCATCTCATGTAAGCCTCCTTCCCTCACTCTAGCGCTTTTCGATTAAGCCCTGCCATAATTCTATCATTCCATTTCCCTTATTATAACAATAATAATAAGGATAACGGCAACAACTTTAATGTAATGCTTTTAAGCCATAAGAATTTATTTCATGTTCTTAGGTGTCCTGAGATATTTTGTGATTAATCGAGGTCAATAAAATAGGTACCAGTCAAGTACCAGTAATCCTCTCGTCCAAATTTCAGGCCTTGTGCCTATATTAGAAAAAAAAAGAAGACAAAAACAGTTTTATTAATAACTCATAATGATAATAATAATAATTATTATTATTATTATTATACTAATAACTCCAAATTATTATTATAAGAAAAATACTAGCAATAATTAATAATAATATTTATTGAGCTAATGAGGTTGCTCAACTTGCTAGAAATAATAGCCAAATCTCCCTTAAATCTCCATCTTACTGTCTTGAAAAGAGAAAAGATGCTTTGTACAATGTAGTTCTAGAAATACTATATATGAATAACAGACAATAATAATAATAATAATGATGATAATAATAATACTAATGGCTTGTTTTGCCATTCGTGCGTGTGCATGCATGCATGCGTATATGATTGTATGTTTGTGTCACCTCGTCTTAATATGGTGTGATAGTTGTAAATGAGTTGCACCATCATACAAGCAGTGTTCTTTGTTTCCAATCATCTGGCCTTGCTTTGAAGTAGATGAGGATTAGTGACAGGAAGAGCATTCAGCTATGAAATATCTGCCTTACTGAATTCTGTCTGACCCATACAAGCATGGAAAAGTGGATGTTAAAACAATGAGATGAGGACGATGATGATGATGCTGATGGATAGAAAACTATAAAAATCAGAAAATAATATAAAATCATAATTTTAATGATAAAATAACATAGAAAAATTATAAATATAATAATTAATATATTAAAGAGTTTCAATTAAAAATGGCGTCCCCCACCCCAGACACCATAAAATCCTATAACCTTTTCCTTCAAACACTCGAAATTGATGAGGGTGATCATCATATGAAAGAATATAAAAAGAAATAATATAAAATAATATTAAACCATAAAAACCATGATGAAGTTATATAAAATCATCATTATAATAATGATAAAATAATATACAAATTATATTTATTATAATAAAATAATAATTATAAGAATTTATAAACTTAGAGAGAATGGGAATTCTTTTTTGGAACAGTGAAGCTCAAAGCATAAAGCTATAAATAATAGTGTGCAAATATTGGATTAAAAAGCCCTTGGATGGAAAGGATCAAAGGTGGCCTGTAGGACTTGAACCCACATCTCCTGTAGACATGCCAGCTGTTCTACCATTGGACCAAAGCAATCCTTCAAATTTCTCTATCCATTTTTAGAGAGAATTGAATGTTGTTGGCATCAATCCACTACTCAAAAAAAATATTTATGTAATTATAGATGTAAAAAAAAGGAGCATACCTTTCCATAAAGCTTTACTATTAAACAAATGATTGCTGGAAATATAACTACTTTCCTTCTCCTTCTCTCTCTCTCTCTCCCTCATAGCATATATAATTGCTACAACCGATAGTAACCAAGATCAGTTTATTTTGTTCAGATCAACATCATTGTAAAAACCTAACTGACTTCTGTGATGATGAGCTCATCAATGATGCACTGAACACAACATCAATACATTGCCATGCGCACACACACACAGGAATTGATTTATTGGTGACTCACAACACACACACACACACACACAAACACACACGTGTGTGTGTGTGAGAGCGTATATAAATATTGTATAGTAATGTGACAGTAGTATGAATAATATATTTTACATAGTGCAAACGTTATCCAGTATAAAACTCAATATGCTGGATTGAGTGGATAGATATATAGATTTATTATATCAAAGTCGATAGTCTACTCTGAGTTTCAACCTTAGCTGAGCTATTCACAACTGAACAGCCCAGCTAAGGGTAAAACTTAGAGCAGACTTTCAACTTTGATATCATTAA
>JAOPUL010003537.1:1972750-1987831 GCA_027564515.1 Octopus rubescens | reverse complement strand
GCAATACCCGTGTCCTCGCTGACAACTGTTTCCCATATCACGTGGCTAATATATATATATATATATATATATATGTAGATACACACACACACACACATATATATATATATATATATATATTTAATTTGAAATATTTATCAGTAAATTATTTTATAAATAATACAAATAACATTGCATCTATAAAAGATTATGTCTTTGATTTCATTCCATAATTAAAGCATTATCCATGTAGATTGTAGCAGAATGATGTTACAAATAATAATGTTTCATCTATTAATAGATTCCGTCTCCTATTTTATTCCATTGGTTATCAGTTAATTGTTTTATGAATAATATAAACGTTGTGTGTGTATGACAGTTTTATGTCTTTGATTTTGTTCCATAGTTAAAGTGTTCCATATGTTGATTTGTAGCAGCAGACTATTATATAAATTAAAACAGAAAGAAGATAAATCATCATTATTTAACGTCTGTTTTCCATGCTGGCATGGGTTGGACGGTTTGACCAAAGCTGGTAAGGCTGGGGGCTTCACCAGGCTCCATTGTCTGTTCTGGCACAGTTTCTATGGCTGGATAGTCTTCCTAATGCCAACCACACCACAGGTGTTTTTTTGGGTGCTTTTTATATGGCACCAACACCAGTGCTTCTAACATGGTACCAGTGCTTTTTATGTGGTACCAGCACCAGTATCAGTTCTGCTGTGGCACACGGGTCTTCTTGAGTACAGCAAGTCATCTCTTTCGTAAAGCCCAGTGTCTAAAGTATCTGTTAAAAACAAATAATAAATAAATAAAACTAAACTAATTCAGAATAAATTAATATTAATTTACTTCATTATCTATTTCTGATTTTGTGATTCATTTGATCTTTTTTTTTTTCTTTTATCAATTTAATCTATCAATATATTGAAATCTCTACAAAGTTTTACTTTGCTTGAGTTTAGGGGCTGGCATGGCTATGTGGTTAAGAAGTTCCCTTTGCAACTACATAGTTTCTGTTTCAGTCCCACTATATGTATGCATGTCTTTGTGTTTGTCCTACCCTCCTTGAAAACTGGTGTAGGTTTGTTTACATCCCTGTAACTTGACAGTTCAGCAAAAGAGACCTATAGAATAAATACTAGACTTTAAAATGTAATTACCGGGGGTCAATTTGTTTGACTAAACCCTCTGAGGCAGTGCCTTAGCATGGCCACAGTCCACTGACTGAAATAAGTAAAAGAAAAATAATAAAAGAAAAATGTCATGATCAACAACAAAAAAAACCCCATTCCAGCCATGACGATCTGTTCATTATATACCCCACACTTTCTTTTTTATTTACAACAATAGGTTGTGTTATTTGAGGATGATTTAGCTGCTATTTTTAGTTAAGTCAAGTGGCCATGGAGAGGTTCCCTTTTTTGACTTATTAATTATAATACTGTTGATGAAGGCGACGAGCTAACAGAATCGTCACTGCGCCGGACAAAATGCTTAGCGGCAGTTCTTCCGACTTTACATTCTGAGTTCAAATTCCGCCGAGGTCGACTTTGCCTTTTATTCTTTCAGGGTCAATAAAATAAATACCAATTGAGCATTGGGGGCAATGAAATTGACATACCCACTCCCCTTAAATTGCTGGCCTTGTGCTAACATTTGAAACCATTATTATTAGTAGTAATAGTAACCTGGAAAATTGGAATACTACTGTCACTCTCCTTTTTGATTAATCAACTAGCCCCCTCCCCCAAAATTGCTGGCCTTGTGCCAAAATTTGAAACCAATATAATACTGTTGAGGATTTCTGGTTCAATATGTCTGCTGTTATGTTTTCAGTTATGAAACCCATCTCTGCAAATGCCAGAGTGATATTGAATAAAAATGGAGGGTTCAAAGTTCCTAAAATATTTTCGGATCTATCTTTGGAAGACATTGAAATTGGATTTTCACGGCAACAGGTAAGATTATTTGTTTTACCTTTTTGTATTTTCATCTTTTTTTTTTTACTCCTCATTCCATCATTAATGTTGTTGCTGTTGATGTTATTGTTGTTGTTATTTAACTCCAGGGCAGCCCTGATGAAGTTGATTTAAGATGGAAGTAATTCTGTTTTCATCATCTTCATCATTTAATGTCCATGTTCCAAGCTGGCATGGGTTGGATGGTTTGACAGGATCCATCAGATTTAAGGACTGCATTGTGCTCTACTGTCTGCTTTGGCATGGCTTACATGATTGGATCCCCTTCCTAATGCCAACCACTTTACAATGTGTACTGAGTGCTTTTTCAGTGGCGCCAGCCTTAGTGAGGTTGCCATGCAGCTTACAAGACTACAATCTTCTTCAACTGAGTGAGACTACAGCTGAGGGAGGCAGCTTTATGCTAGAAGATGAGGGTTCAAAGTGTTTAAGAAGGGGCCAGAATAGTACAGGTTTCTTGCTGTAAAGGAGCTACATGACTACTTGCATTATAGAAGAGAGGGTAGAAGTAAACAGGGTGGAGCTGGAAAGGATTTTTAAAAATAAATTGAGGAAGTGTCATTCAAGGTGTGGGTGATTAGAATGAATGGGGACAGGAGAATAGGGAGTATGGGTGAGTAGAAGCTGTAAGAGTGTATGGGGTAGAGCAAGAGATGGTTAGAGATAGGGAATGGGTGAATATAATGAATGAAGAGCAACAGTTGACAAGTGGTCGAGGATAAATATACATTGGAGTGGGAATCTCACTGCTATTTTTAACTGGTTGATTGCCTGCATGGAGGCTTCTTTATTTGCTTGTCTTTTAATTTTAATTTTGTATTTAATTTTAATTGTAATTTAATTGTAATTAATTCTAAGAGATGATAATTGATGGTGACAATATTTGTATTTCATGGGGTTGGAACTTGTAGATGATGATAATGATGATTCCTGTAACTGTGGTCCATATGAGATTTTTGGGGGTCCCCGCAAGCAAAATAGTAAATTGGGGACCCACAATAGTATTTTAAGGGTTTGTGAAAAGAGTTTTGCTTAAGATATATTTATTGCAAGAAACAGCAAGATGTCTTTCTCTGATGTTTTACATAGTTCAACCAACACAAGGGAATGGGTGAAAAACAAAATAGGAATATTGAAAGAAATATCTATAAAATTAGTTTTAAACTTTGAGTGGAGATGGGGGAGGGGGTCCACCAGAGTAAAATAGTGATCAAAGAGGTCCATAGGTAAAAAATGGTTGAGAACCACTGCTCTAACTGAATGTGATAGAACCACTGCTCTAACTGATTGTACCCTGATTGAGTAGACCTGTGATTACATCCACTCTAGCCATGGCCATACTGACATTTTATTGCAGGCATTGTGTACCCTTTGTCTAATTATCCAATTTATCCAGTGTATCCTTCACTTTATTTAAGATGCTAGAATGTTATTTGAGTGAAATTGGTTACAATTTCTTGCAAGATGAACAACTTGGTAAAAGGCTCCATAAGGCTCCATCATTGGTTTGCTATATTTATCGTTAGCATATCTATTGCCTACTCCCCAGTATTGAGACATCCAATCTCAGGCCCTGCAGATCACTGACTTATTGTTCAGCCTTAACCTGGACCTGATTGAATATATGTATTAAGTGTTACCAGAAAGTAAATTATATACAGGTGCGGCAAAAACACCCATATTATATCAGTATATCAGTAAAATACACAGTCAGCATCTCTTTATAATTTAAAGCGGTCTATAGGCACAGGTGTGGCTGTGTGGTTAGGAAGTTTACTTCCCAACCGTAAAGTTTTGGGTTCAGTCTCACTGCATGGCATCTTGGGCAAGTGTATTCTCCTATATATAGCCCTGGGCTTTGATCAGCCTGAGGCTGTAGGAGTGGATTTGGTAGATGGAAACTGACAGAAGCACATCGTGTGTATGTATGTATGTATGTATGTATATATATATATATATATATATATATATATGTATGTTTGTGTGTGTGTGTGTGTGTGTGTGTGTGTGTGTGTGTGTGTGAGTGTACATTTATATATCATCATTTAATGTCTGTTTTTCATGCTGTCATTGAGTGGATGGTTTGACAGAAACTGATAAACCAAAAGATTGTGCCAAGCTCCAGTGTTTGCTTTGGCATGGTTTCTACAGCTGGATGCCCTTCCAAGTGTCAATCACTTTACAGAGTATACTGGGTGCTTTTTACATGGCACCAGCACCAGCGAGGTCACCAAGTAACTTACAAGACAAAGACTCCTCCATTGAGAAGGAGAACAGTATTGAGGGAAATGGCTTTGTGCCAGGTGAGGAGGGGTTAAACTATGATAGAGAGACAGAAACAGTTGTCTTGCTATAGAGGAGATACATGGCTACCCCAGTCGAAGAGGAAGAGAGAGAAAGAAAGAAAGAACACCCTTGTTAGACCAAGCATATGGTTAAAATACAACTCTATTCCCAAAAGATAATGCTGTACACATCTCAGGAATGCAGATGCAATGAATGATACAAATAACAACAACAATCATAATCATTGTTTCAAACTTTGACTGGTATATTATTTTATCAACTCCAAAACAATGAAAAGCAAAGTTGACCTCGGCAGGATTTGAACTCAGAACATAAAGAGCTAGAAGAAATGCTGCTAAGCATTTTGTCTGACATGCTAATGATTCTGCCAGCTTGTCATATTTGGCAGTAAGCCAGCATTTGTTTTAGGGAGAAGGGGGTTAATCAATCACATTGACCCTCCCCCCTGTACTTGACTGTCATTTTACTTTAGCAACCCCTGAAAGGATGAAAAGCAAAGTCGACCTTGGTTGCATTTGAACTCAAAACATAAAAAGCTGGATTGAACGCTGCAAAGCATTCCTTCTAACACTCTAATAATTCTGTCAATCCACTGACCTCTTAATAATGATAAAAATAATGGTTTCAGATTTAGGCACAAGGCCAGCCATTTTGGGGGGGTGAGGTTTAGTCGATTACATTAATCCCAGTGTTAAACTGGTATTTATTTTATTGACCCCAGAAGGATGAAAGGCAAAGTCGACCCCGGTGGAATTTGAACTCAGAACATAGAGGCAGACTAAATGCCACTAAGCATTTTGCCCGGCGTGCTAACAATTCTGCCAGCTCGCTACCTTGATATAATAATAATAATAATCCTTTCTATACTGGGCACAAAGGCCTGAAATTTTCAGGGATGGGGATAGTCAATTCAATCGACCTCAGTACTCAACTGGTACTTATTTTATTGGCCCCGAAAGGATGAAAGGCAAAGTCGACCCCGGCGGCATTTGAACTCAGAACGTAAAGTTGGAAGAAATCCCGCTAAGCATTTTTCCCGGCATGCTAACGATTCTGCCAGCTCGCCGCCTTTAATAATAATCCTTTCTATACTGGGCACCAAGGCCTGAAATTTTCGGGGATGGGGACAGTCGATTCAATCGACCCCCGGTACTCAACTGGTACTTATTTTATTGAATCCGAAAGGATGAAAGGCAAAGTAGACCCCGGTGGCATTTGAACTCAGAACGTAGAGTCGGAAGAATTGCCGCTGAGCATTTCTCCCGGCGTGCTAACAATGCCCTGATACAAAACCAGGCAGTGTTTTTCATGGCTTCTGATCTTAACTGAATGGAAGTGTTATCATGTTTTGCCTTGGTATAAAAGATGGGCTACAGCAAATATTCTGCACAACACCACAGATTTGCTAGGTACTGCACACATCCTACATAAAGTACTAATACAGTGAAAATAAAACCAAAACAAACCACAGCACATACTCAATGCACACAGAGCTGCACTCAGTAGTACAGTGAAAGCACGTGACAAAAATAAGACTATTGAACCATAATAATAATAATAATAGTTTTGAGTTTGGGCACTTGGCCAGCAATTTCAGCGAGGGGTTAAGTTGATTACATCGATCCCTGTGCTCAACTGGTATCTAATTTATTGACCCCCAAAAGGATGAAAGCAATATTGACCCTGGCGGCCTTTGAATTCAGAATGTAAAGTCAGAAGAAATGACACTAAGCATTTTCCCTGGTGTGGTAATGATTCTGCCTGCTTGTTGCCTTAATAATAGTAAAAATAATAATAATAATAATGTTATAATAATAATAATAATGTTTTTTGTCCTCTCCTTACAGTTGCTGAATATGATTAATTTAGTTGGTTCCTTCCAAATGATGACTGTCAACAGAAAGTACCGCAAATACCATCCAAATGTGCCACTGAAGGTGAGCCCACAAGCATGGTGGATTTATGCTTACAATGCAATTCTTGAAGAAAGAATTCGACCTTACTCCTGGGAAAGAATTTTGAAACACAGGTAAGATTTTCATATTTTTATACACCCTCCACTTATATTTTGTAATTAACGTTGTTGTTGTTGCTTAGCCTCAGGTCAGCCTTGACCGAAAAGATCTAGGATAAAAGATGTTCTAGCTGTAACCCTTCTGATTTGTTTTTAGTATACAAGAAAGCAAGTTTTAAGAAATTGTGAGCTGACTAGCTGGGGCAACATGCTTGTGACTAGTGTTGTGTATGAGTGAGGTTGATAAAAGGGTAAAGGGTAAAGACTCCCTTTGGTCATGAATGACCATGGGATTGCACCTAGAAAGTTCCCCTCCGAGGCACAAGTCTGGGCATGGTTGTTTGTGGAAAGCCAACAGTTGCCCATGCATACCAGTCTTCCCTCTTCATGCCACCAGTGTTGTCCAAGGGAAAGGCAAAGGCTAATAGAGCTTGGCACCAGTGACATCGCAACTCATTTCTACAGTTGAGTGAACTGGAGCAACGTGAAATGAAGTGTCTTGCTCAAGAACACAACACACGGCCTGGTTCGGGAATCAAACTCACACCCCCACAATTGTAAGCCCAGTGCTCTAACCACTGAGCCATGCACCTTCAGTGAGGTTGACCTTCAGTCTAATAACAGTTCCATCATGCTATATCAGTTAGTCATTAATCAATACATGCTTGAGTGAACAAGTTGAACAATAAAGGTTTTGCAAGAGTGACATATTCGTGTGAAATTCTGTTTCAAATTGGCAAATAACGTTTTACTGAGACATCATCATCATCATCATCATCATCATCATCATCATTGCTAA
Organism: Octopus rubescens; assembly: GCA_027564515.1. Taxonomy (NCBI): domain Eukaryota; kingdom Metazoa; phylum Mollusca; class Cephalopoda; order Octopoda; family Octopodidae; genus Octopus; species Octopus rubescens. Next base: position 1,980,750 of record JAOPUL010003537.1, on the reverse strand, counting down.
TAATTGTTTTGAGTTGTATGCAAAATTACAAGTGCCACCAGCATTTCAAATTGGAAAAATCCATCTACTAAAGACTCTCTTAAAAGGTTTGTTAAAAAAATAATTTGTAGATATACCATGTTTCCACAAAAATATTCTAAGAAGCAAAGAATACCAAATCTCAGTCATTCTGAAATGGTTTGATCATTCTTTTTCATATATCTCACATCCACACCTATATTACTGCAGTGGGTTCATCATCATCATTCTTTAACATCCGTTTTCCATGCTGGCATGGGTTGGACGATTTAACCAGAGCTGGCAAGCAGGAGAGCTGTACAAGGTTCTAGTCTGATTTGGTTTGGTTTCAACAGCTGAATGCCCTTCCTAATGCCAACCACTTTACAGTATGTGCTGGGTGCTTTTAACGTGGCACTGGCACGAGCACTTCTATGTGGTGCCAGCACAAGAGCTTTTTATGTGGCACTGGCACAGGACTCTTGCAGGCCAATCCTCTTCATCAGGAGGTGCAGCATTAACACTTCTGTTGTGGAGGATGGGTCTTCTTGAGTACAGCAAGGTGCCATATATCTAATGGTAGTGTCATATGAGAGAGATTTGACAGCCATTTCTTGCAGTCCAAGTGGCCACATAGAATCTTCCTCATTGGCTCATGCAAGTAGTGTTGTGGTTTTGTTGCTGTTATTATTGTTGTTCATGTGGTTTAGTCCCAGCTCAGCACTCATTAACCAGATCTATGATCGAAAGTTTCCAGCCATGACCAGGCATGGCTGTGTGGTAAGAAGCTTGCTTCCCAACCACATGGTTCTAGATTCAGTCCCACTGCGTGGCACCTTGGGCAAGTGTCTTCTACTATAGCCTTGGGTCGACCAAAGCCTTATGAGTGGATTTGGTAGACGGAAACTGAAAGAAACTCGTTGTACATATATATGTGTGTGTGTGTGTCTTTGTTTGTCCTCCACCACTGCTTGACAACCGGTGATGGCTTGTGACGTCCCTGTAACTTAGCAGTTTGGCAATGGAGACTGATAGAATAAGTATCATGCTTTAAAAAAGAAAAAAGTACTGGAGTCAATTTGTTTGACTAACAAGGCAATGCCCTAGCATGGCCGCAGTCTAATGACTGAAACAAGTAAAACTAAAAAGGTAAAATGTATCTTGGACAACCTTATCCAAAGTATTCTTTTTCATTTAAGATGGTAGGGTGTGATTCGAGGGAGATTTGGCTGCTATTTCTAACAAACTAAACAACTTCATTGGGTCACCTTTCTTGGCTCATCTTGTAATGATATTGTTCTTGTTTAACCCTGAGTTAACCTTGATCAAGCATTCCAGCTATGACCATCCTGTCTTTTATTTGAGAATAGTATTCAGAATAATTTATGCCATTTGTCTTTTTTCTAATATGGTGGGATGTGATGAGTAGATTTGACTGCAATTTCTTGCAGTTTGAGTGATTGCATGCAGGCTCCCTCAGTGGCTTAAGTCAGGAGTGAAAGAAAGCACGGGTGGAATTGGTTGAAGTATATCCATCTTGATTCTTTGTAATTTATTAGAAGTAGTTGGCAACCGACCACTCTATGTGTGTGTATGTATGTATGTGTGTGTGTGTTTGTGTGTGTGTGTGTTTGTGTGTGTGTGAGAGTGTTTGTGTAAGAGAGAATGTATGTGTGTATGGGGGTGTCTGTGTGTGAGTGTGTGTGAGAGAGAGAGTGTGTGTGTCTGTGTGAGATAGAGAGAGAAAGAGATAGTGTGTGTGTGTGAGTGTCAATCAATAATCAATAAAGCTCATATTGAACAGTTAGCTGTAGAACCTGCTATGTACACTTTGTTACAAACATTCTTGCATATATATAATGTTGCCACTTTTCCCTGCTGTTGTTACCAAGGTAACAGGTATTGCTAGGCAGATGAGAACAAATATTGAAAAGAAGGTTTAAAGGTTTTATTATTATTAGAGTGGTAAAAGGTGGTTAGCAGATAGAATCATCAGAGTATTGGAAAACATACTTTGTAGTATTTGTTCTGGTTCTTTATGGTCTGAGTTCAAATCCAACCATGGTTAATTTTGCCTTTCATCCCTCTGGGGGTTCAATAAAATACAGTACCAGTCAATTGTCAGTATCGACTGATCCCTTCCCCTCAAGAATTGCTGGTCTTATGCCATATTAAAAAGAATTATTATTATCATTTCGCTTCTCAGAGCTCTTGATTTCACTTGCTCCAGCTAATTCTGTTAGAACAAACAACAACCTGTTGTCATGGGTCTCACAAGATCTCTTTCCACGATACTTAATATCCAAATACCAATCTCAAAATCCTTGCTGTCATCAATAAAGCAGTTTTCTGAGCCTGTCCTACCCTCGTGTCAAACCCAATTTCTTCAACAAATTTCTCAAACCTGGTTGTTAATGTTCCCAACAACAACTGGGATAACAGTTACTTTCTTCTTTGCCTGCATTCATGCAGTCTCATCTTCCAACCCATACCAGCATGGAAAACTGACGTTAAATGGTGGTGATGATGATGATGAACTTAGTATTTCAGCAAAAGAGACTGATAGAATAAGTATTTAACTTAAAAGTGGGGTTGATTTGTTCAATTAAACCTTTCTAGGTCATGCCCCACCACCTAGAAGTATGGGGCACCACCTTGAAGTCACTGGCTGCTGCTGTCCAGTGACTGAAACAAATAAAAAATAAAGTGTTCCATCATTTTGGGGAAATCATCTAAATCATCTGGGAGTTCATATAAGATTTTTGGGGGTCTACACACACAAAATAGTAAATTGAGTACCTGCAGTAGTATTTTAAGGGTTCATGAAAAAATGCTGCTTTAGATGTATTTATTGCAAGAAACAGCAAGATTTCTTTCTGTAACATTTTACATAGTTCAACCCACACAAGTGAATGGGTGAAAAGCAAAATTGGAATTTTGAAAGAAAATTCTATAAAACTAGTTTTTAAACATTGAATGTCTATGGGGTTCCACCAGAGTAAAATAGTGGTCCATAGGTAAAAAAAAAACACGGTTGTGAACCACTGATCTAAGTGGGTTCTGTGACAAGTTTGAGTCCCACTGGTCTAGTGAACATGTCATTAACTCTCTCCAAAGTCAGCCCTGCATTTTTAGAATTATTTTTAATTGCTTAGTGAGAGAAGGAAAGAAAGTACTGTGACCCTTTTTTAGAGCCTTTATGAACTGAAGGGACAAGGGGGGAAAAAGTCATACTTAGACTGAAGAGCTGGCCTTAATTCTTGCAACAGAGTATACTTCAGCTAAAAGCACTAAGGACCACATATTAAGGTAGATGATAGATTAAGTCTTGCTTTGCCTTGGTCCCTCAACTCCTTTGGTGGAGCCATAGCTGTGCCATTGTGACATACAGCATGTCTTGAGCACTTTTTAGATTTGGTGGAGCTCATCTCTCTCTCTAGGACTGACCACAGCCAATTTCTTCTTGAAGAAAGAAAACGACAGGCAGAAAGAAAGAGTGATAAAAAGAGAAGAATTGACTTCAGTACATAACTGGTACTTTGTTTTCAAACCCCAAAAGGACGAAAAATAAAGTTAACTCTGGCAACATTTGAACTCATGTAGAGATCTGAAACAATTACTGCAAGGCAATTTATTGGCACTTGAAGAATTCTGCTGACTGACCACCAGATTAAGTCTACCACCCTAAAATAGGAACAATTCCTCCACAGCATCTTAGGCAAGTGTTTTTTACCATAGCACTATGTTGACCAAGGACTATAGTGGAAAACACTTGCCTTAGATGCTATGCTATGGGAGAAAACCTGATACTGTGTAGTTGTTAAGTAAACCTTTTAACTATACAGCTGTACTTGCATCCATTTTTGTCCCGTTGTCATTGTGGTTACTCCTCTTTGAGACTTTGGAACTCTCCATTTGTGTTTGATCTGCTGTTATTAGTTACTATATAATAATAAAAATAATAAAAATAATAATAATAATAAAAATCTATTTTCAGGACGAATTACAAAAAATACAAGGACTTATACAAGAAACATATTGAATTTCCAATTGATGAATCTTTCAAGGATAAATTATTGGAAGTAGAAGAAAGTTTGGACATTTTCAACATATTCCTTGCAAGAGAACATGCTAAGCTTGAGGTAACAGCTGATAAACAGTTTTTGTTTTCTCTCAGTCATTTATTTCAGCCTTCTATTTTGTGTACAGGACATAAATTTAGGAATGTGTGTATGTGTAAATGAATGCATACATATGTGTTTGTGTATTCAAATATATGTATATGATGGATCTGTATGTGTGTGTATTCAAATATATGTATATGATGGAGTGTGTGTATGTCTAAACATATATATATATATATATATAGGTGCAGGTAAGAAGCTTGCTTCCCAACCACATGGTTCCGTGTTCAGTCCCACTGCGTGGCACCTTGGGCTAGTATCTTCTACTATAGCCTTGGGCTGACCAAAACCTTGTGAGTGGATTTGGTAGACGGAAACTGAAAGAAGCCCGTCGTATATATATATATATATGTATGCATGTACCGGTGGTACACTCTCTGGAGTGATTGGCGTTTGGAAGGGCATCCAGCTGTAGAAACCAAGCCAAAAAATAGACAGGAGTCTGATGCAGCTCCCCAGCTTGCCAGTTTTCAGTCAAACCGTCTAACCCATGCCTGCATTGAAAAACAGACGTTAAATGATGATGATGATGATGATGATTCAAAATGTGTTTTTCCTTTAGATTTACAAGGAATTACTGTTTTATTAGCAATTAAAAGATCTAAGCAGCTTATAAACCATCTCTAAACAAGTACGTCATATTTACAATGCTTGGACAATATTATCAAGTGAAGTGAATGTCACTTAAGTGTATGTATAAAGTTTTTTCAATTAATTGTTAATTGTTTCATGAAAATACCAAATAGAAAACAACTAAGCAACAAATAAAAAAAGCAAAGAAGCAATGGAGATTAGCATGGAAAGAAAAAGAAGACAAAGAATGACAAATTATAATTATTGGTTTCAAATTTTGGCACAAGGCCAGCAATTTCTGGGAGTGGATAAGTCAATTACATCGACCCCAGTGCTCAACTGGTACTTATTTTATCGATCCTGAAAGGATGAAAGGCAAAGTTGACCTCAGTGGAATTTGAACTCAGAACGTAAATATGGATGAAATACCACTTAGCATTTTGTCTGGCGTGCTAATGATTCTGCTAGCTCGCTGCCTTGATGTTAAATTATAATTATTATATGTATACCATATTTCTTAATATCACTCATGGTGGCAAAAGTATACTTTCAAAGTTACCTGTCACATAATGGTCAGTGCTCTAGTAACAATATAACAGTTGACAATAGTTATTGCTTTTGTTGTCAGTCTGACTGAGCAGACCTGTTATCAAAGGCCTTCTAACCATGAACATCCAGTCTTTTATTCAGGCATAACACATACATCCAATGTGACATTTTTATTTTTTTACACAATGAGGTATGATATAAGTAAGATTTTGGCTGTTATTTCTATCATGCTGAACAACCAACTACAAGCTTCCTCATAATGTATGTGGACAGAAATGATTGTAAAGGGTGAACATCATTAACATTGAGAATGAATACATATTTAGGAAAGATGTACTTAACCAAACACTCACTAGTTAACTTCATGTAGCACTTATTTTTCCATCTATCTATATCTATTTGCAGTAAGTTGGTCACTCAAGAATCTCTGCACAGTTCTAAGGATGAGATCTAGATGAGATTTGAACTACGATCCTTTGACAAGCAGGTTGTCATCTTCTGCCAGTTAAATGTTTCAACTTCAAAATTACAAGGTAAAACCTACTACTATATCAACATTTCTTGAGTTGTAAAGGACAATTAACTGTTTTGGCTCACATCTTGCAGGTTTAGCAAGATTCCACTGAGGTCGCATCTATTTTAATACATGATTTCAAGAGGTTTCTTACAATAGAGACCCCTGTATTAAGATATTTTAATCATCAGGATATTGTTAAAACTGGAAGAATTAACCAAAACCATAAGAAGTAATGCAAGGATTGGCTTCACTCTAGCTTGTTATAGGGTAACTACAGTCACAGAGACTTGGAACATCAGTAGTCACCAAATTCCAGAACAGTTGCTTACAGTATTTTGAGAGAATAATATCGATGATGAGAATGCCAAACACTCAATTTCAGTTATGTGGTGCCAGTACATTGGCATCAAGGCATGGGAGGTATATATGATCAGTTTACATACTCCATATGGGACCATTTTATAGGGCAGTGAAAGCTCATCTGTACATTTCATATATAATTAGTAAATATAAAGATTGAAAAAAATTACCGTCATACAAACTTCTCCAAAAGAAGAAAGTTTCAAAAGCAGACTTGTGAAATTTGATTCACAAAAAATAGAATTTAAACTGTTAATTGGCATTTCTGGAGACTTGGCCCATGATTTCAATAATCCATTTTCTGAACACATTATTTCTTCAGGGTTAGATGAATTTTGGAGCAGATAATAAATCTGAAAAATAAAAGCATAGTCAATATATTGTTTATAAAGTTTTGTATCACTTCAATCATCTTTAAAGTAATCCAATCTGTAGTAAGTTCAATTTTGTGATTATCATAGGAAAATATGAATAGAAATTTTGAAATCTAAATTTGGAATTCACTGTTATTTGTCATTAGGAAATCATAGATCAGCTGGAATTTTGACACTATCCAGTGTGGGATTTACCTATCAGCTTGGCAGGCTGAAATTCAGGTCCTCAAAATCTAGGTGCTCTCTGGTCAAGGTGTTCAATATTTTTGACATTGTCTTGGGCATTTTGGAGAAAAAACTCAAAAATGAAGTTGCCTTGGACTTTTCTTCCTCTGACTGAATCAGAGTATTATTTTCTGAACCTGATATAATACAGGGTGTCCACAAATTACCGTTACAGTTTGAAAAATTCAGAAAAAGATGGAAAATATGGATTACTCACCAGAGTTTATTGGAAAACATAGGCAAATAAATAAAGTTTTATTAGAAATATGATAATGCTTCTATGTGGGCTCCATTGGTTGCATGCAATAAATAGATTGTGGAAGTTGTAAAGATAATTTATGGACACCCTGTATATTCTTCACACATAAAGTAATATCAGTTGATATAAGTACAGTAAAAAACTTTTGTTTCTTTATCATCATCACTATTTTCATCATCCCCTTACATTAAGTTAGATAATGTGCAACTAGCTTAAATAATTAGAATTATGCATATCTTTACATAGAATGCTAAAATACATAGAATTTTATAATAATTTATAAACTAAAACAATCAAAAGATTGCATCGTGAGAATAATACATAATGGTAATTATATGATACATTTATTTGTTCTGGAATATGTGGCCCATCGCCCCTCCCTCCTGTTTTCCGCTATTTGGCACCCCCCCCTTTTTTTTCTCTCAATTATTTCTTCTCTTTCTATGCTGTAAATAAATGTCATCTTTGTTATATTTTCATGAAATAAATTAAATATTATATAGTGGTTTAGAAACGAGTTAAATCATTGTGTATTCAATACACAATTTGAAAAAAAAGTTATAGAAATACAAATTTTAAAGATGTTGGCAAAATTAAAAAAATTGTGTTCAACCTGTGGGTTTTCTAGAAGGACAAACATAGACTGGACAATGTCAATGCCATAGTTTAACTGAAACATCATTAGTTCATCAAACTGAATGTCAAGATCTGTAACGGATATAAAAACAAGCATTTTGAAGGCAGAAAAATTTGAATGAGGATACAAAGAAAACTTAGTCTTTAATTTCCAATTTTTTCTTCACTAATTTTTGACTTTCAACTTCTAATATTTGATAAGATGGACATACATATCGAAACTGGTTGTATTTTTATAAAAGTCACTCAATGTAACATATATAAAACAATCTTTAAACAAACTGTGTGTATATATATACACATACCACTACCACCACCACCACCAC